>JAHPZR010010107.1:12500-14228 GCA_019787425.1 Platygyra sinensis
CCAATTAGCCGATTAACCAAATTTTAACAAATGATCAGGTGACATGTCACATAGTCAAAATAACATGTTAAGGCAAGGCAGGACGTCGAGTTTTATAATCAGGGAAAAGTTCAGCTTGGTAAAAACAAATATAACAAGAGATAAAGCTGCCCAAACATAATTCTACTTTACATTCCTGACCCTTGGCTGTGTTGCAGACACAGGCTATCCTGACCCAGGCCTTAAACAGCTTGAGTGATAGAAATTGTTTTTGTAGTGCAACATTGCAAAAAAATTTCACACTGGAAAAAATTTGAGAACTTACCTGTTGAACTTGATGCAACTAACATTAAGTAGTTCGGAATAAATCTCTTCTTTAATACATCTTTCTTTGGTCCAGTGTCCGAGTTAAATGAGCTACGTAAGCCCACTTGTAAGCCAATTTACCGCAGGAAATTATTAAGCTATTTTCTGGGAAAAATTTGCTTTCATTCTGAGATGCTTGTGCAAGCAGAACAAATTGTCTGAGGTCACGCTGTCTCGATGTGATAAACATGTAATTTATTCAGAGAGGGTTCTAAGACGATGAATAGTCCCTCTTTCGCCAAGTCTGTTGAGCGTGACGCGAAAAAAAGTGACAGAAAAATGGACGCGCGGAATCTGGGGGCGAGAAGCGTGTTGAAAATGTAATACATAGGCCAACTCAGACTCCCCTATGTGGTTTTACGGTAGCGGCACGGAAGCCTTTAAAGTTTTGCTCCGATGAGCATGTCTGAGCGATTTCCTTTTTGTATGATATAATATTAGGTGGTTTGTAAATTGTTTTCAGCAGCGATGGTGGAGTGATGTCTAGTGATGGTGAATGATGTCCAGTGATGGTGAATTATGTCTAGTGATGGTGAATTACGTTTAGGTGTATAGTGAATGATGTCTAGTGATGGTGAATTACGTTTAGGGATGGTGAATGATGTCTAGTGATGCTGAATGATGTCTAGTGATGGTGAATTATGTCTAGTGATGGTGAATTACGTTTAAGGATGGTGAATTATGTCTAGTGATGGTGAATTACGTTTAGGGATGGTAAATGATGTCTAGTGAGGGTGAATGATCTCTAGTGATGGTGAATTATGTCTAGTGATGGTGAATTACGTTTAGGGTAGTGAATGATGTCTAGTGATGGTGAATGTTATGTCTAGTGATGGTGAATTACGTTTAAGGATGGTGAATGATGTCTAGTGATGGTGAATTATGTCTAGTGATGGTGAATGATGTCTATTGATGGCGAATGATGTCTAGTGATGGTGAATTATTCCTAGTGATGGTGAATTACGTTTAGGGATGGTGAATGATGTCTAGTGATTGTAAAGGATGTCTAGCGATGTAGGACATGAATAGTTTTGTTACAGAAAAGCGGTTTTTCTTTCTTTCGCATGCTAAATGACTGTAAAAGTTTTGATACTTACTGTGCGAGATTTGAGATGTGCACTGATATTGGAATAGATGTCATTGGAGACGAATTCCAAAACGCTCGACAAACAATGCAGTACATCAGAACGGAAATCATCTTCCTTTATTGCTGCTCCAAATCCGTGTTTGTCGTCGAAGAAGTGAGCGATCGATAGCTCTGAGTTTCTTTTCCTCTTAATAAACTCGATCGCTGTAAACATCTCTTCCATAATGCCGTCTACCGTTCCATTCTTCAACGAAGAGTAGGCTTCATGCAGGCTTTGAAAATCTGGTGATAAAGAA
>JAHPZR010010108.1:0-11315 GCA_019787425.1 Platygyra sinensis
AAACCACGTTGAAAGGCTAGCCCGAACTGAGAGTTTTCCTGAACATGTTAGAAGAACTTCAAAGTAATACAAAGGATAACAGCTTTCTTTGTTCCCCACATCATACATGGGTAAACATCATTGGATTAACTACAAAAACACATAATACAAAAAATGCAAAGAACCTTCTAAAGGCTAGAAAGGGAATGCGGAAAAAACATAAATATTTGGCATCAAATATGCCAACTCTCCTGGATTATGCGGGATTCTCCTAGATACAGACCCATCTCCCACTCTCCTGTACAAGGCACCCAAGTCTCCCAGATAAAACAAATAAAAGCGTATGAAATATATTTTTCTATGATATCTTGGCCAATTGTTTTGTATTATGGGGGAAAATATTTTGACGTTTCTTGAAGTTTTAATTAAGATTTAATTTGCAGGTCTCAATTGCAACTTTGAACAGCTTTTTTGTGGTCAAAAAAGGTATCAATCTCCTGGATTTTGATTTTTTTTTTTTTTTTTTTTTTTTTTTTTTTTTACGTTGGCATCCCTGGATACTAGTAGAGTATCCAGTAACTAAAATTACAGAATCTTAATGGGAATGTCACAGTAGGGCATTTTAAACATTTTTGAGATAAAAAAAATGCCAGTTTGTGTTATTGCACTGGGAGGGACATGTGGTAGGGGCACTACAGTTTGGTTATTGTGTCCACATTTTTACAACAATTGAAAACTAAAAAACCCCATAAATACAATATGTTATTTTCTATATCTAACCAACTACAACAAAAACTCGTAGACTTATTTAACATTTAGTCAAGTGCTTCTTGTTAATCACATGGTGGTACGAACACTAAAGGATTTTGGCGACCATTTAAATGTCAACTGTAGGGTGCTGTAGATTTATGCTCTTACATGATATATGACCAAAACATTAAATACCATCTGATGAAGATAAATTTCAAATGCACTCAGAGATTTTCGACCAAAACATTAAATACCACAAAGATAAATTTCAAATGCACTCAGATTTTCGACCCTTTGACTTCCTGTACTTTATTGACAATCTGTATTATAGATGGTCTCTTGTATTTGAAATATTTACCCCTGGACACCTTTTATAATAAAAGTCAAAAAAGCCAAATTGATCAAGTCTATTACAATTTTTCAGTCCATAACGCTCAATTACCATCTGAAATTCTCCATACTTAATTTCCCAGTAATTTTTTTGGAATAAGAAAATTACAATTTTGCGAAGCAAACTAAACCAATGTTATATCTAAAAAGAAGTGACATATTTCTATTTTATTTCTAAATTCTTATCAAGTGCTCATTAATTATTATATGAATGTTGGGCAATGAATCACACATTTTTGAGCTGATGGAGGTGGTGTTTTGTATTAATTGACAGCTGTCCAGATAATTGTTTTTGATTGGATTGCAGGGTTAAGCAAGCTTATTACTCTGGCAGAGTAGGAGGGGGTACATACAAAGGCAGAATTTCGGGGCCAATTAACCCCTGGCACATTGTTGACTTTTCATCCGATCTATTTAGGAGCTCTGATTTTTGCCTTGGCTAAATCTACGTATTATTTTGTAATGGACAAAGTGTTAATGATGGTGTTCTTTCTCATTAGGATTCTGGTATCAGCACTGGGGATACAGGTGAATATTTTATTTCTCCACACGCACATATGTTACTGCCAAATAATTTTTTTTACTTAACTTCTATGTGTACTGTAATGCAAATGCTGCAATCTGATTGGTTTAGCCAACGCACACGAACAACCATTATACAGTAGTTCATCACTAAATTTTCTCCAATTCTTATTTGTTTAATTGGACCATTTGACGCGATAGTGTTAATCTGTGGAGAGACACTACCAGCCCATAGTGCCAATCCCGGAAAAATAACTGGATGGATACCGGTAGTATTCATCCATGAAAAGTTTTCTCTAAACAAGCAGGCTTTCCCATTTTAAAGAAATGGAACGGAAAACTGGACTGTCTGATTTATGAAACGTTATTCACAAAGTAAGTAAGTAAGTAATCTTTATTTAGCCAGGGTGGCCCATTCAGCCTCGAGGCTAATATCTAGAGGGGCCCTGGACTAAAAAAAAATACAAAATACGCTCAGAAAAGGTAGCACATACTGTATTTCCTCGAAAAATAGCCATCCCTCGAATCGCCTCCCTCGAATAATCGCCCCCTTTGACCGAAATATTGAAAATAATTACGCTCCCTCGCCATTTTGTATTTCTCTTATCCCCCCCCCCCCTTCCTCTAAAGTTAAAATTATTTGATATCTTGGGTAACAAATAAGCTCTCATTTAATTGTTTACAACTGAATGGTTACAAAAGCACCAGGTATTTTTCTATGGTAATGTTCATGTATTTCACCAAGGTCTCTTGATTTCACTTTTTCCTTTATTGCTTGGTATAATAAAACAAAATATATACAGCTCGAGCTCCTGTGAGAAATATTCAAAATAATTACCTCCCTCGAGTAATCGCCCCTTTTGGTGAGAAAAAAGAAATAATCGCCCCCGGCCATTATTCGAAGAAATACGGTATTTATAGTATCTATTAAGTTGTCCATTTTTTATTTTCTTTTCGCTTGAAAATTAATGATGACATGGAGTTACTGAAACGTTGTATAAAGCTTCTTTTGCTTATTTTTATCATCAGATGTTTAACCAAATCTAAACTTATTCGAATATCTACCATAACTTGACCTTAAAGGAACTGGAAATTGTTGAAATAAATGAGGACTCTGTGCTTTCACAACATATTTCTAAAGGTGGATTTAGTTAGAACCATCTTATAGACTGAAACTATATCTCCAATGTATATGCTGGTTGCCTAGCTTCCAACTAAAATGAATCTGAATCCAATCCAAGTACTCATGTTCCTGTCTTTGTGATCCTCAGTGAAGTTTCACTGATTAACATGATTGTGAATCGGATGGCCATCATACGTTTGGTACAATGCCTGGCAAGTAAAGGAATTTAGGAAGGGTGTATTCTCAGTATTGAACCTTAAATCAACAGAAATTGTCAACAGCTCATATTAATAGAAGATTGCACGTTTCAGTTTATCAGTTGACCAAATCTTCTAAGACAAACCATAAACCGTTTAGTGTCATAATATTTTAAATTGCGTATGAATCACTACTTTTTTACTATCTGTTTCAGAAAACGAATGGATATCCCAGAGCAAGCAAAGCAAAGCAGATGGAACTTCGGCCCCCTTGTACCTGTTTATTCAAATGCAGCTATGTAAGCAAGGGACCTTAGCACAGTGGCTGGTAGATAATCTAAATAGAAACCATGCATTCTGCTTACGCATCTTTAAACAGGTGATCAAAAGTTATTTTATATTCCGTTTTTCTTACAGTAAAAGCTAAACTCGCACGATTAATCACTTAAATAATATGTCTTTGTTTCATCATACTAGTCATTGACTTTAATTACTAAAGTATTTAAATTTTCTTTTCTGTGTTGGTTCAGTGAGTAAGGGCACTTAATATAAGGTATCACTGTACCCCAAATCGACAATTTTGCCAAAATAATTTTAGTTATTGATGTTCCCAAGTACATGTCGGAGGGTCTCCAATAGGGTTCTTCAATCCCGCCATCCCGACCGGAATTTTCCCTCAATCCCGTAATCCCGACGGTTTCTACCGGCTAATCCCGATCCCGGCCATATTCTCTCCAGTCCTTACCTCAACAAAAACGATCCTTGAAGTTCTGTTCCAGATTCCCTCAAAGCACACCCAGCAGACCCAAGCACTGACTATTAGGTTCAATTAGCTGAGGCTCTCTGCTCTCTGCGCGGCGAGAGGAAGCTTCCTCTCGCCGCGCTTTTTTTTTTTTTTTCGCGCTCTGTTTTCTGTGCTGCGCCCTGACTAACTGAACGCCTGGAAGAGGCTAATGTTGTCACAACATATCAACCATCAGTGTTAAAACTAAAACAAATTCTCACGAAAAAATGGCATTTAATAGAACAACAACCATTACTGAGCGAAGATCCGCCCGCCTCTTATTTCATACAATAGAAGGCGTTCGCTCAAAGATATACTCGTGAGAGCCAAACTATGAAAAGGCTAAAACACGCGCTAGGGAGTCGTGCAGACCTGTCAACCCCATTTTACACTGTCTCTGGAATTCCCGAATCTCGGTTTCTTTAAAGCGACATTTCCCGATTCCCGCCTGTTAAAATCGCCAAATCCCGTGTCCCGGTCATAATTACAATCCCGAATCTCGTCCCCCTTTTCCTTCAAAATCCCGAATCCCGGCCTTGAAATAAGCCAAATCCCGGATCCCGAAAAACCTATTGAGGACCCTCATGTCGTTGAGTTCTTTTAATTGCAAAATGTTCTGCAGAAAAAGGTTTCTCCTAGACAAAGTTAGTTGGAATGAAAAAAAACGATCTTATGAATACATTATTTCTAACTGGAAGCTGTCGACAAGGTGTCATGATCAATTAAAGTGCCATTAAAAGTCATGTAAAGAAGCCAAAGTGGTGTATTGTTATACTTCAAAACCTTCCAAATGTTTCAAAAATTAATACTCACGGAAAAACCATTTGTTTGCTAACCATTCCATTTACATTTGTCCTATATCCCCAAATACGTGCTCAGTGTTTTCTAAACAGTTTTGAGTTGCAGCCGCTCCTTTTGAGTGCAGTTTGCCTTCGATGCTCCCAGTGTTCACAAAAATTATCCCAGCATTTTACGGTGCCATGTCATTATAGAAGATTCACCTTGGTGTAGTTATTCATTTGTCCTCATTTGTGGAAGAATCAGAAAACACCGAGCCTTGCCGCCTTTACGGAGCGAAAAACTGTTACCATATTCTTTTTGGCACTTTGTAGATACACGGCCTATTGTCCCACCGTGGTTATGCACACACTTCGCTGACACTCTGAATAGCTGACTAATGTATACAATACAACTACTAATTACAAAAGGCGTCTTACCCTGATACTCTCATTTCCGAAAGCATGGTTTCTTTTGCGGATTAGCCGTTCAAATTTCCGTTGCTTTGTCCATCACACTGTTTACATCCCTTAGTTTTGGCCTTCAGCATTGTGAAGTTATTGCACCCAGTGCATCCAAAACAGCGAGTGTAGCAATGGAACAGATAGCTTTGTTGGTATTTCCCACCAAAAACAGCATTTGAGACCCATTTGCGGGACGATTTGTAAATGGGAGCTCTGTTGTCTAAGCAGGAGCCCTCACTTAATCGATGAACAGTTAATTACTTTTCACACGTTTTGAAATCTAATTACCCTACACCAGAAAAACGCCCTAAAGTACATTTTGCTTTATTTCTCAAAACTAGAATTTCAACGAGTTAGGTACATGTTCCCAGTTCGTTTACAGCGAGTTTTCATCCTTTTTCGCTGAAATTTGGCAAGAATGTCGCCCGATAATATGGCAAAAAAAAAACCGTGACAGGGAATTTTTATTTTTGGGCTCCTTTGAATGTAACTAGTATTTAAGCAAAGGTAATGCTATTTTATAAATACTGAAAGTTTAAAAGCGTATTAAAAACAAACCAGACAAGTAATCAAAATTCCCAGACACTGTTTTTTAGATCAAGGTGTAAAGGAAATGTAGCGATGTCGCTCACTTTCTCCCGTAAATTCTGACCAGCAACGAACTCGATTTGTGAAACTACATCCTTTTGGGAAATGATCGCTATTTTAGGAAAGGGTTTTATTTCTAGCCTTATATAATCGGAATCTGCAATTATTAAGCTTTCAGAAAAAAATTTATTATTATACTTTATTGGGGGTTCTATGAAATGTGTGAACGTGAAGCAGCGCCTTCGCGAGGTTGTCATTTGGGGTACACTGATCCTTGGGACAAATAAAGTATGTATGTATGTATGTCTGTCTGTCTGTATGTGTGTATGTATGTGTGTGTGTATGTATGTGTATATATGTGTGTGTGTGTGTTTTTAAAGATTCGCATTTTGTCCACACTCTCTTTCTCATTGCCTGCTTTACTGTTAGCTGGCACCAACACTCCTCCATTTGAGTATTGCTTATCGACAAGTTTAAGTTCTGATAAGCAACCGACTATTTACAATTGAAGGCTTCGGTGGAAAAAGGGCGTTAGGTTTTTTACTGAAAAGTGAACTTTGTCAAAAACGCTCCAAATTTCGCATGCAGTTTTGTTTCCGTGTGTCAAACAATGTTCTGCATGTTTTTTCCCTGAAGTTTGCTTCCTTTTTGAGATATTACGTATGCAAAAAACACATTTTTCCAAGGTCATCCTCTGGGGATCTTTTGTTGAATGGAAAACAAAAGAAACCTTTTGTTTCGCTAAGCCATCAACTCACTATAATACCTTAAGCTCTTATTACTGCTTCGTTAGCACAAGCGGATGAGGCGCTGAACGGGCCAGATTCGAATTTGTTTTGCCGTGACGCCGGTTCGATACGAGGTCGCTCAATTTTTTTTTTCGCTCTGTTCCTTTTCTTTTTTCAAAAATGAAGATATCTATTTTAAAAAAAAGGCGTATACAGCGGGAATCTGGAGAGATTTTTTTATACAGGTTATTGTGACGTGAGACAACACGTGAATTTCGATCGAGCGTCAGAGCAAAGAGAAGTGATGCATGATGCAGTACAGCTCTTTCGACTAATATCTTAAGCATTGTTTTTAAGTACCTTGTAGCCTGCCTGGTGGTTGATAGGCATCATAAAGCCTTGATAAACCCGTAAGTCACCAGCATGTTTGAAAGAAGCAAAACGTGTTCTGTAACTTCCAACGCAACTGATATCAGCGGCAAGTCAGTTATCAGCGTTAGAAGTCAGGTCGATCCAGGCAGCAAAGTCCAAGAGCAGTTCTTGCCCAAGAATAAAACCCTGTCGTGAGTTGTGGCCCATTTGCCAAGCGTTGCTAGCTTCAAAGTTTGGAAAATGAGAACTGCTTTTAGACATAAAATTTTTCTTGCATCATCCTCCATGTTTACCCGCGCACGAGGTGTAACAGAACCTTCCCGGCATGCATTTCGATCATGTTCGGGACAAGACAAGACAAGACAAGACTCCGTAAATCACAATAATATTTAACTAATTACAGAGCGTGTTTTTTTTCCTTTTTTATTCCAACATAATAATGGCCAACAAGAAGCGATCGATTGATTCAAAACATAGATCTGTGATCCAGGTTGCGTTGATTTTACTTCAAATCGGCATGATTTGTAGTGTTTTAAACTTCTGGGATCAGGGGCCATGCAGATGTAAGGAGAGAGACCTGTACGTTGCACAGAAGGGTTAATCTGTTAATCTGTCAGTCCTACATTTTTAAGCTTATACGTTGCAGGCAGTTAAAATGAAATAGAGATCCTTGCTGTGACGCTTTAAAGTGAAATCAACATTTTAACCTATTTAGGCCCGAAATCGCCGTTTTCGAGTTTACGTACTGGGTGAAATGAACAGCTTGCTGGATTTGAAGTGAAATAAACATCCTTGCCGTCATGCCTTAACGTGAAATCGCGTAAAGTGAACACTTGGCTGTAATTTGAGTGAAATTAACGTCTTTGCGGTCGCGTGATAACGTGAAATCACAATTTTAACGGTTTAAAAAACCTGAAATCGACATTTTTTAAGGTTACATCTTGATTGTTTTCCTTGGCCTAACACTGCACTAACCCTAACCCGTCCTGACCTTAACTCTAACGTTATCCGAAGCGCTAACCCTAACAATGAAACGCTAGCGCTAGCCCTTGGCAATAACCCTCACCCTTCAACGCTAACCCTAGTTTCAAACGGTAACACTAAACGTTAACTCTAAGCCTCCTAACCTTGTTCCGTAACCCTAGTTTCAAGCGGTAACCCTATTTCAAGCGGTAACCCTAGTTTCAAGCGGTAGCCCTAAGCGTTAACTCTAAGCATAACCTTGTTCCGTAACCCTAGTTTCAAGCGGTAACCCTAGTTTTAAGCGGTAACCCTAGTTTCAAGCGGTAGCCTATGGCACGCCGTTTGTAGCAAAATTCAATCAAGTCAAATATTTATTCAATCCAATCATTTTGACGTAATGCCATTTAATTTAATCTTCCAGACATATTCAAACAATCCGAAAAAGCATTCAATTCAAACCCATGTTTCTCAGTTCAATTTAATCAGAGTGAATATTTATTCAATCCAATCACGGAAATATTTATTCAATCCAATCACGAAGATATTTATTCAATCCAATCACGGAAATATTTATTCAATCCAATCACGGAGATATTCATTCAATCAGTAAAATATTCATTCAATCCAATCACGGAAATATTTATTCAATCCAATCATAAAATATTTATTCAATTTCACATAGTTATTCAATCCACTCAAAAACATATTCAATGCAATCCTCGAGAAATTCATTCAATCTTCCTGGGGCGAGTGCGGTCAGTATAAAACATGGACTGCGGACAGACGGACTACGGACTACGGACTGGGTAAACACGGACTCAGGTATAAAAGGCGGACTAAGCATTACGGACTGGGTATAAAATACTGACTCAGGTATAAAACACGGACTGAGCATCACGGACTCGGTATAAAACACTTAGAAAGGTTCTACATTGAATGAAGTCTAGCACGAATGTCTTCATGATAAAAGTAGAAGCTACATGTAACTATAGAAGTCTCATTTCCCGAAAATGCCTGCTCATACAGGTTCAACCATACTCGATTGCCGAAAAAGGAAAAGAAGACATTGAAGGTCACAAAATTGACGAGCTGTGTGAATTTTCGAATGATTCAACCATGATTAAATGCTTTGAAAGATCAACAGTTGAGAGAATTGAGGAGAATTCGAACGACGTGTCCCGCTGTTTTATATATTTATGCGATACACACATAATACGGCCATACCAAAATGAGGAACAAAAAGTTGATAAACAGGGAAAAAAACGACATCACACAAGGATGACAGTTCCTGCTCTCCTTAATATCGCCTTGGAAAAGGAGGGGAAAAAACAAACAAAACAAAACAAAAGTTATTACAACAAGGGGTATTCGTATTTGGTCACCCATTCAAGTACTGTCTCCGCCGAACAAGACTTAACTTTGTTGAGCAGACGAAACATGTTGCTGTCCTTGTGGTATATTGACTCCACGGTGAACTTAAATTTCTAAAATGAGCAAAGGTATCAAAAAGAGAAAAAATATCTGATACTGCATGGCTGGGAAAGTAGAGAGCAAAAAATTAGAGGAATATGAAAATGAGAACTATTACTTGCTTTGGTGATTGGAAACTGCGCATGTGCTGTCACCCAAGATGGCCGGCATTGGAGGTAAGGGTTGCAATAGTTTCATATATTAATTCTTCTTTTCTTGCAAAGTTTCGATTTCCGGTAAGAGAGTACATGAGGAGATGTAACGCTGTTGAAAACGTTTACATTCACAAAGGTATCGGTCCGTGAGACCGAGTTATCTTCTTGTCCTAGAGACCGAGACAATTATTTCGAAAGTGCCGCTCTCCGATCACCAAAACAGGTAATAGTTCTCATTTTCATATTTTTCTAATTTTCCTTTTCTCATTTTAGAAATTTCAAAAAATGCATTCACCGTGGAGTTTATATACCACAAGGACAGTAACACTTTTCGTCTGCTCAACAAAGTAATAACTTTTGTTTTGTTTTTTTCCCCTTCCTTTTCCTAGGCGATATTAAGGAGAGCAGGAACTGTCATCCTTGTGTAATGTCGTTTTTTTCCCTGTTTATCAACTTTTTGTTCCTCATTTTGGTATGGCCGTATTATGTGTGTATCGTATAAATATATAAAACAGCGGGACACGTCGTTCGAATTCTCCTCAATTCTCTAAACTGTTGATCTTTCAAAACATTTAACCATGGTTGAATCATTCGAAAATTCATGCAGCTCGTCAATTTTGTGACCTTCAGTGTCTTCTTTTCCTTTTTCGGCAATCGAGTATGGTTGAACCTGTATGAGCAGGCATTTTCGGGAAATGAGACTTCTATAGTTACATGTAGCTCCTACTTTTATCATGAAGACATTCGTGCTAGACTTCATTCAATGTAGAACCTTTCTAAGTGTTTTATACCGAGTCCGTGATGCTCAGTCCGTGTTTTATACCTGAGTCAGTATTTTATACCCAGTCCGTAATGCTTAGTCCGCCTTTTATACCTGAGTCCGTGTTTTATACCCAGTCCGTAGTCCATAGTCCGTCTGTCCGCAGTCCATGTTTTATACTGACCGCGCTCGCCCCAGGAAGATTGAATGAATTTCTCGAGGATTGCATTGAATATGTTTTTGAGTGGATTGAATAACTATGTGAAATTGAATAAATATTTTATGATTGGATTGAATAAATATTTCCGTGATTAGATTGAATGAATATTTTACTGATTGAATGAATATTTCCGTGATTGGATTGAATAAATATTCACTCTGATTAAATTGAACTGAGAAACATGGGTTTGAATTGAATGCTTTTTCGGATTGTTTGAATATGTTTGGAAGATTAAATTAAATGACATTACGCCAAAATGATTGGATTGAATAAATATTTGACTTGATTGAATTTTGCTACAAACGGCGTGCCATACTTGCGCCATCGCGTGAAATTAACATTTGGCTGTAATTTGAGTGAAATCAACGTCTTTGCGGTCGCACGTTTTAACCTGACATCAACATTTTTTGAGGTTACACGTTGCAAAAGATCAATATTTTGCTGTATTTTAAGTGAAATTACCGTCTTTGCGGTCACGTGCTGACGTGACAACAAATACAGGGTTTTTTGCATACGTAATATCTCGAAAACGAAACAAACTTCAGCAAAAAAACATGCAGAACATTGTCTAACGCACCTAAACAAAACTGCATGCGAAATTTGGAGCGTTTTTGATAAATTTCATTTTTGAGTAAAAAACTTAACGCCCTTTTTCCACCGAAGCCTTCAATTAGATAATGACCCAAAAAAATATACCTGCCGATTGGTCTAAAATCGAGTCTCTATTTAACAATTAGATTATTTGCTCTCTATTAATTTTCTGTAAGGCCCAAAGGCCAAAACAACTATCACCTCATAGAAATAGAGAGCAAATAATCCTATTGTTTCAGTAGAATTCTAATTAGAATTTCCTTCATACAACGATTCCAATTATTTCTGATCTCAGTGTTAAACCTCACACTTTAGGGAATTTACGCGAACTAAATTGTCAATTTGACATTGGCTAATTTTTATCGTCAATAAGCAGAGAGACACATTAATTTATAATTAATGCAATGCGGGAACGAGTGAGAGCGTGCAATTTGACAGTTTGTCCTGTTATTGTCAATGAATTTTGTCATAACATTTCAAAG
>JAHPZR010010110.1:5000-11700 GCA_019787425.1 Platygyra sinensis
CCTCCCTCCCTACTGATGGCATCATGATCCTCAACCAAGCAACCATAAATTATCAAAATTACCCACAGCGCCAAACGACATTGTCATCCCAAAAGACAATACTCGGCAAAACATCTAGGCCGAAAGTCGCTATTTAAGCGATACGCATACTTAAGTTTACGCTTTTCAGTTTCTGTAAAGGCAACCTTTGTTGAGACAACTGTATACAACAAATCAGCGAAGAAAGATCTCTATCTAGTGAGACTGCTTTAAATGTACAATGTATAAATCCATCCCCAGACTAAGTAAACTGAACTGACCTATTTTCCATGAGAACGGAGTCAATGTCAACTAGCCGCCTGTCATCAGCACCAAGGATAAAATTAAGTTGTGTGTTGAGTCTCTCACACTTGTCCTTAAAATGATCTCTCTAAATTATAATACAGTAAAGAAAAGTGACATACGTAAATAAATGCAGGTGTACAATTAGAGTACAGCGGAACCCTGCTCTATTGACACCCATTTATTACAGACAACCCCTTATCATTTGTTACAATTATGTCCAGCTGTATCCTGCTTGAAACTGAAAGGTTAAAATACATGTACCTTTAAAACTATGCAAGAACAAAAGACAACAACATTTTACTTCCACCCGAGAAATGAATTTTGAACTCAGATTACATCAAGGCATGAAACATCAATTTTTCAACTTTTAATATAGTATATGCTTTATTCTTCATGTTGGAAAAACAAGTCTCTTTATTTATGAAGGTTAATCTGAGAGCCCCCTAATATTGACAGCTGGATGCTACTTTTGGTGTAAGTATTAGTATACCAGGTTTCCCTGTCATGGTACACCAGGCTACTTTTTGCAACCTGTTAAGGTAGTGCCACTTCAAGACAAGTGCAGAAGAAATAACAGTACTGGAAATAACAATTGGTCATCTGTCCTTGTCTTAAATATATTTGTGAAGTTGTCCAACTAATTCTACATTAAGATTGGGCATCTTGACTGAGCACTGAAAATGACTAAGCTTTTAGTCTGAATCTTGTTTGTAGACCATAATTTCCATTTCCTAATCCCACTAAAAGCTGGAACTTGCCTAGATCTAATTCATGAGTTAAAAAGAATTCAAACTGTCAACTGAGTCTGCGATGCAATAAAGTTGGACATACTTCTATTTGAACTTGAAAAAAGGAATGCAGAGGCTAAGTACTCTCACAGAATCCACACCACTTGCAATTAATGATTTTCAAGTTAGCCAGGTCACTACCACAAAATAACTTGGAGTGACCATCGACTATAAACTTGACTGGAGTGGCCATATCAAAAACGTAACAAACAAAGTTGCCTCTGGCATTGGGGCCATAAAACGAATATGGCAACTTGTCCCTCAAGCAACCTTACATCTAATATATCAAGCTCTAATACAGCCACACTTTGACTATTGCAACATTGTTTGGGGACACTGTGGGATAACTTTACAAGATAAATTACAAAAACTACAAAATAGAGCAGCCTTTGTTTTGACCTATTCAAACTATGACATAGATGCTGATCACCTGTTCAAACTTCTCGGATGGAAAAATCTAACAAGCCAGCAGCAAATTCAACAAGCTACAATGGTTTATAAGTCTCTGCATGAGTTGGCTCCAGAAACATTTTTCTAAGTTGTAAATTCGAGTGGTGCAAAACCATGTATAATCTAAGGGACTCTATTAAGAATAAACTAAATGTTCTACTGCCACACATATACTATTATAAAAATAGCTTTAGCTATTAAGTGGCACCATTCTTTGGAACAGTCTTCCTTTGATCTGAGGGAAGCTGAGTCCCTGAGACAGTTTAAACGCCTACTCAAAAGAGATGTACAAGGCACGGCATTCGTGGAAAGCTTTAATTTTAATCTAATTATTTTTACTATTAGTTAGAAGCTTTTAGCTGATAAAATTAATTTTTAACTGTCTTTAAATAAAGATTCACTCACTCAATGCTTGTGAACACTTAGACAGTCAGGAAAACTAAAATCACACAACATTAGTAACTGAAATGACATGAAATTAATTGAAATTCAATTAAATAAATAATTTGCATTTCAATCCCGTTCATTTCAATAAATTAATTCTGCCTTATTTACCCTAGCTTAAACACATCTGAATGCTCCTGAAGGAATGTAAATTAAGGGTAAGAACTGACAATAATACTAGAGATAAACACACACCTCAGTGGCAATCTCAGTTTTCTCATCACTTATAGCCAGTTTTTCCCTCTCTAGCTCCATCATCTAAATATGACAAACACCAAATTTACAGGTTAAAATGTAAGAACATTTTGTTGGACACTATGATTGTTGTATGCATCAAAGTACCTGGAATAGTTTTGGCTTTCTGATTAGCTACATATTTCATTTTTATTGAGAAGGGAGAAGAATGTCCAATGTACGAAACTACGAATGTGCATGTCTCTGCATGAAGCCATATGCTGCCCACATACAGGTTGGTCAAGTTTGAATCGAGAACACAACAACAGCACTTTCCTCTAAAAAAACCCTTCCACTATTGGGCCATTGCCATGACTGCAGAATCTAACACATTGCCTGCAGTCAACCACCTCTCTTCAATAGCCACCGTTTCTCGTTTCATGTTTTAGTCCATACATTCGCTTTTATTTTAACATCTATACAATGAACACCTCTCCAAAGTGCATCCCAACTACCCAACTGACAACTGACAAACGGTGTATACTGTCAAAACCCCATATCTTTCATAAAAGGTACATCACAAAATGTGATCATCTGTTGGTCCCCGTTTCTGTTTGGTTTCTGTTTATTGATATATTTTGAAGGTGCTACGGTTTAAGAAATAGAAAAAATGTACCATGTTTCTATCAAGTCATAGAAACATGAGTGGAAGTTTGAGAGAACAAGCCCATCATTACGTCAACAGCAAGTGCTAGTTCTGTGTTTCCATCGAGTTATAGAAACACGGTGAAGATGCTTTCTTCTAGAAAACACCACAACAAAAAAGGAAAACAACTTGTTAACTTTGATTATCAAAATTTAAATTCTCTTTGCTTGTACCATCATTATGGCAACAGTGCGCGCTAGTTCTGTGTCTCTTCATCGCGTTAAAGATACACGATTTTTAACCGACCAGTGTGTGTATTTTCTTAGGAGTATTTTCTAAGCACATTATATACACTGCAAGCATTTTTTGGAAAAATAAAAATGACGATCCCCTAAAAAAACAGGTGTCATATTACATCTGTCCCTTCCCTCCTGTAATGGCTACATCTCTACAATGGCCACTTTCCTTTGTTCCCAAGGTGGCCATGGCAGAGAGGTTCAACTGTATTTAAGTTCATGAATACCTTTCCTTGGACACACCCTGTTCTTTAATATCCCAATGTCGCAAACATTGAGGTGCCATCTTGGCCCTGGGGGACAGGCGAGGTCGCAAACATCCTGTTTTAAATTAATTTAATTTTGGCAAAAGGAAACATGGGCTAGGGGAGTTACTTTATTTTGTACATGGCTGTAAATAGTTGTAATTTCTCATCATACCTTCTCCTGGCTCTTTTCCAGCTGAGAAATGAGATCCTGACGTGGATCTATGCCATCTGTTCCATCTTTAATTTTATTGCTGCAGTTCTTTTCTTTGGCTAGTGCCTCACGCAAGATCTGGATATCTTCTTGAGCATCATTGTACAGTTGACGCAACTCAGCAAAGTCTTTTTTCAGAGCTTTGTTTTCCCCGCGTGATTCACACAATAGCTGGGAAAGGGTCTGCCACAGGTCATAGAGAAGTACACAAAGTTTACTGTAAATGGCCATGGGATTCACAATTTGGTAATGATAATTAAACACAACATTATTGAAACAAGGGACTATCAAAATAATGAATGAAAATATTATTTCTGTTTCAGTACAATTTTTGTACTGGCTGGAGATAAGCTGACCTAACCTCTCGAAAACGCTTCTGGCATAGCCAGATATCTACATGTAACAAAGCATTACACAGTCATTCTCATGCTACAATGTAGAACAATAGTGACAAAGGGTGGGTGGGTGGCTGGCTGGTGCCCTAAAAAGCGTGTGTCGGCAGGTAGAGCTTGCAGCCACGGTAGGGCACAAAGTTTACTGTAAAAGGCCGTGGTAGGGCAGCCTGTCTAGGAAACTGACAACTAAAAGCCCAGGTGGATGACTACCTAGTTGAATCATTAGTTACAGCAGTACACAAAATTGATTGATTTAATGACATGAAACTTAAAACTGTTAGATAAGTTCATCTTTCATGGTTTAATTTTGTAACAGGAAATAAATATTCAACCAGTGAACTTTATATCTCAAGAGAAAATTAAAGTTACCTTTTGTTTCCTTTCTCTGACATTTTGAAGCTCCTGTTCCCACACACTATGACCAGAAAATGATGCTCCTCTCTATCAATAACAATATAATTTTAAATATTATAATTAAGGTGATTCCCTAGAAGTAACACTAGACGTTAGATTTTTCAAATTTTTTGTGTAACTTGTTCCAAACAGTGCAGTTACCCATGTATTCAAAATGTAAGATAAAAAACTTATGGTACAATACTCATTTAAGAGTCATAACTTGTCAAAAGTGCATCAAAAATCCGTGCAATGGTACCCATTTAGTAGAGCATTTTTTCTTTTTCTGAATGCTGCTACATTTTGGGGTATCAGTGGCCAAGTGCATGGAGTTGGTGTTGCAAAGTCTCAATAGATACATTGCATCATCTTAAAGGAGCAATTTGATATGTGCTTCTTGGCAAAAATGTTCATCTCGGATCAGAGTTGACAAAACGTCTTTCTTGTGTGCATCTTCTAGGAGTGGTAAGGTTCACATCACAAGTGAAAGGTAAGAGGAGCACAGTCGTAAAGCCTAAACTTTTCAATTTTTGCGCATACATGTTATGGTGCAAAAATGGTGCGCAGTAGGGATGTGCAATGCAATGCTGAGGAATCACCTTAAAACACTTTTTACCAGACAAATACTGTCAGCTAGTGCAGGAGAACTGCTATAACATTATACCATATGTGACTGTTTGGAGTAGGATAGCAAGACAAAAACATACAAAAGATACATGTACACTTTGAAAATTCACCTACCTGTATCTTTTTAACAGGCGTTGAAGGATTTGATTTTGGAACTAGTTGTTCCCTTTCTTTACGTTTGTAATCCTCAACCTCTTTTAACTAAATAAGAAAAAATTAAAATTTACATAATTCATATATTATCAACCAACAGATTATACTTGTTTGGTCATTGTAGTCATTCAGTTGAAACATGAAAAAAATCTTTGGAACCTCATTTGATAATCTGTTCACAAGTCAAACAGAGTATAATAATTACTGAGCATGAGGTTTGTAGAAAACTTAAGTTTACTTAGCCCCTAGACACCTTTAAATGGTAATGTTTAGCTATTTTCTTTTCTCTCCTCTTTATAGATCTAAATTCTTTTTAAAAAATGTATTATGTTAATTGTAAGAAAAGGTGTAAATAATAAAGATTGTTGTTGTTGTTGTTGTTGTTGTTGTCTGTCATCATCATGTGTCCTCCTCCCTCATACCAAGAGTATATAATGGGTACTTCAAACAAAGGAAACCTTGTGCAAAAGCTACCTTGCCATGGACCAGCAACCCACATTTAGGGGGAGAAGCATTATTACTAATAGCTTCTTGCTGAAGAAACTGAGGATGGTATACAAATGTGTGTGACTATTCAGCAATAACAGGTGAGGGACGTTTTTAGCCAGCAAGTCACCATTCTGGCCCTGGAAGGGGGTGAGAGGAAGGGTTTACCATATAAAAACGGTGGGGTGCTCATTGTACCTTTAGGGGATTAAAAAGCATTTTTGGTATGTCTTAGGGTGGCAGTTCTCACTTACAAGATTCAAATGCTATTATACAACCCAGGGTAAAGAACCTTGTTCTTCACTAAATTATTTATCCACTGGCCATTTCCTTAGTAAATTATATCCTATTCTGAAACAAAACTGTGAGTCTGATTTCTATTCCCTAACCAGACTAAACTGCCTAAAACCTATACCCTTAACATCAGCACATACCCATTATAGTGTATTCATAGGAGTGTCCACCCCTCCCCCCTCTCCCCTAGGATTTTAGCCCAATTTTCAACTTACCAGTTGTTTAATCTTTGTTTTATAAATGTCCCGCTCCCTTTGGCACAGTTTCCAAGTCACTTGTTAGAATCTTCAGAGCCTCTCTTTTACTGTTAGTTTCTTCTTGCAAATGTTATACTGAAAGAAGATACAGAAAGCAGCAAACAGAATTACATGTGAAGGTTCTTTATAGGTTTTATAATTCTTATAGCAGCATACAGTTGGACCTTTGGTTATGACCACCTCGTCTCTGCAACAAGTTTTCCAAAATACCAAACGTTTCCAAGTCAAATCACTATATTTGGAACCTCTTGTAAGTAACCATGGAGCTCACCACTTTTTGAGATTAAAAAGTAAATGAATTTACTTTGATTTTGTTTTTAACCTCCTATAAGCAACCATTTGACCAGGGCATCTGACAGGATGCGGCGGTGCCGATCCGCATAATTTGCCTAATTCCGCATCCTGCGCATACTTGGGGCATTTTTCCGCATAAAACTAGAAAATTGCTACATATAAGCGAGAAAGCAAATTATTACCATCATCAGAAGCTAAAATATCAAAGAGATTGATCATT
>JAHPZR010010111.1:0-7500 GCA_019787425.1 Platygyra sinensis
GCTCTCAATTTACGCCTATGAAGAATGACTTGCCATGATACGAAACAATCAGGCGCTAATTTCTTTGTTTCTTTTGTTCAGTTCTGGACTAACAACCTGGCAGACATCCTCCATATTAAAATCCTATTGATTTGCAAGTTTTGTGAAAATCTCTCTCTAATAGACCTCTTTCGCTTGTACATTTTGTTTTCCCAATACAGATCATGTGATGATACTCAGGAGATTTGATCCTTTGTCTTGTTCATTAAAAAAGAGTACATGCAAGCATGAATATGTCTGCATGTTATCTTTCTAATGAACAAAACAAAGGATCAATTCTCCTGAGTATCATCACATGATCTGTATTGGGAAAACAAAATGTACAAGCGAAAAAGGTCTATTATAAGGATAGAAACACACAGAATCTGAAAATCAAATAAAGTCGCATCCAGGTTACTTCCTTATTACTTATTATATTATATGAATATTGAAAAACTCCACGTAGGGCTACAGCTGTTTCATAAGTGTTTGTCGAGCAGGTGACAATTCGAATAAAAAGCTATTGAACAGTTCTTACACTCATGTTTATCATGTTCAACAAGGGCTATTTAAAGATTGTGGAAACGCCCAAGTACATAATAAACATTATTATATCTCTAAGTTAGTACGCGCGCTGTGATTGGTCAATTTAGCGGGCCGTACTCTCCTGTACGGACCACTAAAATTTAAAGTTTTTTTTGTTGCTAAACTGCTGCGTGATTTATGGACGGTGCCTGCTAAGTACAAAGGTTTTTGCGCAAGGTTAGGACCACGCGGAAAAAGTAGATCTTTGCAAGGGCTATTGGAATCCACAAAGAAAAATAGGGGTAGCCACGCATGTTTTCGAGATAATTACAGTAGCACCCCGCTATAACGAACCCTGCTATGACGAAGACCCCGTTATAACGAACAACATATGAAAGCCCGGCAGAATTACAGTTAAATATGTGGAAACAAACCCCGCTATAACGAAATCCCCGCTATAACGAATTGATTTTGACGGTCCCAACGCACAATTTACCTCGCTATAGTGAATATTTTGTCCTGTCGCTCGCAGTCCGTAATCAAAGTTGCACCAACAAGGCGACAAGGAAACGAGGGTTATTTTCGTTTGTCGAGGGAAGTTAGCTGAGAAATTTAAGCAAAAAGAGATGAACAGACTTCCAGCTCACGTAACCAATGTAGGTATGCCAATGGCCAAGAATATAGAATGAACAAGTTGCCTAGAGTCACAGCGAGGAATATCTAGTTTCAATGCCTTTAAAGCAATAAAAAATGATTGGAAGAAAAACTAGCCTGCAAGAGCATCCAGTTTTTTGGCTCTTGGCTTTTTTGCGCACGAAAAAAGGAGAAGAAAAAACAGTTGCCCTCGCCCCCCCTCCCGGGGGTTACTTAAAAAAGTTTAATACTGGGAGGCTCCGTACCGAGATCCAAACCCTTACCATTTCATATACCATTTTGGCAAAAAAGGTACCCCTTTTTCATACCTACTTTAGGAAGTCTTGTTCTCATTTTTGTTTAGTGTTTAATCAATAAACTGATACAGCCTTAAGGGGTGTCTATTCGAAATATTATAATTAAAGGCATTTTTAAATACCTAAATGACCGATTTAACTTACCCTTTTTTATACCTGAAGCCTGAAAAAGGTACCCCTTTAATGCGGAGCCTCCACGTATAGGCTGTTATAGGGAGAACCCTAATGTGCTTTTAGAGTAATAACATCATTTTCAAACTTCTCCGGTGTAGTGCTGACAGGGCATAAGTATTTGTAGTTCAAGGGTTGCCATTCAAAGTTAATGCTTCCATCCTGCACGAACGCCTCCAGATAGACTTGCCACAAGTACACTTCTAGTTCTGTAGATTGAAATCGACTTGTTTCGCTGGCTCGGATTCGAATTTAAAATCTGGGTGTGACATAATGATTCACAGCCTACCCCTTATTCCCTGGAGTTTTTTTGATATATTTCAGAGCGAGCGTAAGCAGAGAAACAAACCATATGCCCAGTAACCACAGCCATGTATAAGATCAGATTTCAAGATAAAGTTTATTTAAAGTTGAACAAATGACGGCTAAAAATATCCAGAAAAAACCAGCAAAAGAACTCTATGTATTAAAACTGATAAGAAAACAAGAAATAATTTTTTTTTTTCTTGTCGCGCGACAGCCGAGAAAATACGAGTTAATAATTATTAACTTTGGAAGACAAAACGACGCCGAAAACAGCAACATTTCAATTCATTTGCTAAAACGGATAATTAACATTAGAGAAAATACCGGAAAATAAAAGCGAAAAGGCATGTCTCAACGGCAACGTTTTGGAGACAAAAAAATCCGAAAGTTTCTTCGGCTGCGATAAATAATATAGCGCAGTGAAAGAAGGATTTAAGTTATATAATAATAAAAAAAACGACAAAAGTAGCCAATTATTTTGAGATAAATCGCATTTCAACTAATAAACTAAACAAACACAGCCAGTAGCCGTAAATTAAATATGCAGAAATCCACGATGCAAAAATAAAAGAAACGCGACAGGAAGTTCAATAACAATAAATTTTCATGGAAGATGATGCAGAAAAAAAACTATTTAAAAAGACCTAAAAAGAAAAAAATTATCCAAAATTTCGCAAACATGCTTCGCTGCGTGATAGTGACAGCATGTTCAAATTAATTCTTCACGCGCAAAAGCCACATTCCAGGAGATAGAGTGCATGAGGGCTAGTGTTACTTAACAAATAAAGAAGTGTAAGCCGTGTATTACACTGTGATAAAACACGACAGGCATTTGAGAACACGAGGGAGATGTAGCAAACACGAGCCACAGGCGAGTGTTTTCTACATTTCTCAAGTGTTCTCAAATGGCTGGAGAGTTTTATCACAGTGTAATAAATGGCTTAGGCTTCTTTATTTGCTTTATGATATAGATTTTACGCGCGCAAAACAAAATCAAAGGGCTCTTAGAGCCAGCTCATTCATGTAATGACTAATGTGCATTCTGCTGTTTGGTTATGAAATATTGGTACAGTTGAACCCGTATGAAACAGGAGGAATGAAGTTCAAATAGTTAACAATTATTCACCGAAGTGGAGGTGAATAGTGGTGGATATTTACCGAGACGCGAAGCGGCGAGGTAAATATCCACCACTTTCACCGACACTGAGGTGAATAATTGTTTTAGTATATACCACACAAGCTGAATAACTAGCGGCCCAAAGAGTAACTTTATTAGTTAAAATATAGCGACAAAAGCCATTTTGTTTTTCTTCGGCTGCTCGGAGGTGAATAGTACTTGGCTTATCACCTCCGAGCTAGCCAATCAGCGCGCGCGAAAAGTGCTATTCACTAAATGTCATTAGTAGAATTCTACTTGTACACTAATGCAAATACTGTAATCTGATTGGCTAAGCCATTGCACACTATCAGCCATTAGCGTGCAGTGGCTGGAACTCGTCTACGAAATGGCGACGTCTTTTCGTTTTGCCAAAGCTTTGGAGGAAAATTTTGATGAAAATGGTTAACTAAAATCCTGGCAAGACTAAACGATGGACATTAACGGTTTCTTGACTTAAAAAAGTTGAAATTATTGAAAAAATGATGCGCGCGCGTGCACGACTTCAATTTTAATTATCAACTCAATCCGGACGATCTTTTTAAGGTTCAAAGTGTAATAATATGTCGAGAAATAATTGGAAATCGTTCTTTGAATTAAACTTTAGTAAGAATTCTACTAAAACAATTAGATTATTCGCTCTCGATTTCTATGAGGTGATAGTTGATTCGGCCTTCGGCCTCATCAACTATCACCTCATAGAAATCTCGAGCTCACAATCTAATTGTTAATTAGTATATACCACACAAGTGAATTAGTAAATTAAACGAGACTTACCTGGAAGTTGAAGTTTGATTGGAATTCTATCAGGCATCTAGAGAGCAGAGATTACACGAGATACTACGCATGCGCACAGTTGGTCATCCTTCAAAGAGGAGTGGCCACATGAGGCCCTATGATAAAAGGACACAATATAACAGAAACCCGGGAGGGAATCATGGAACAATGGGTGGGCGTGTAATCTCTGCTCTCTAGATGCCTGATAGAATTCCAATCAAACTTCAACTTCCAGGTAAGTCTCGTTTAATTTACTAATTCTATCAGTCATCTACCGCAGAGATCCCACGAGATTTTAAAGTCATGTGGTCACTCAGGACATTAAGACCCAATTTATTGTACAAAACCACTAAGTACAATGTATACCAGGCAGTAGATAACCTGCACTAAAGTCAACTGAACAAAAAATAGCCTGACAATACTGGGGATAACAATCATTGTGTCTCCAGAGCAGCAGAGAGAATAGCATGACTAAAACTGTCAGATACATTTGGGGACTGAACTGGTTTGTTGTAAAAAGTGTTGAAAACACAATCACTGCTCCAACTGGCAGCTTTCATAATTACAGGCAATGAAACATTACAGTTACGAGCCTTGCTTGTTGAGGCTGCTCGGGTACTATGCGGTTTAAATATGGTAGTGTCCACACCAGCCTTTTGCATCACAGTCCTGATCCATCTCGAAATAGTGTCCTTTGACACCCCATGATGCGGCTTGGCATAACTAATAAACAGTTGCTTCTCCTCTCCCCGTAATGAGGAGGTACGAACAATATATTCATCAAGAACTGTTGCAACACATAACCTACTATCAGCAACGAATCTAGGTATAAGTAAAACGGGCTGTGCTCTGCCAGGGGCAGATTGTTTAACTAGCTGATCAATAGAAAAAAGGTAGGACGTGTCGGGGTGTCTGTGCACTTGCCCCAAATTCATTAGATGAAGTGTTTGACAACGCTGGCCCGTAACTAAGGCACACAACATAACAAGTTTATGAGTAAGGTTCTGAAGACTGATCTCCTTAGGAGGATGAAGTGTCTTAAGGTAAGTAAGAACTACTGAAGTGTCCCAGGTAGAAGTATAACGAGGGAAAGCTGGCCTTGTTTGGAAAACTCCTTTTAAGAACCTTTGAACAAGTGGGTGATTCCCAACAGTAACATTCCCATCAAGGACTATGAAGGAAGATAGGGCACTTCTTGCAGTATTTAGGCAACTGTACCCTAAACCCTTTTCATAGAGTTCTTGTAGAAACTCCAACACATCTTTTACAGGTGGATAAAGGGGATCCACAGCCCTCCTATCCGCAAATAACTGCCACTTCTCAAGGTACACCCGGTATTGTTTCTGGGTTGCTGTCCGCCACGAGTTGAGGATTGTGTCTTGAGTTGCTTGTGAAATTCCTCTACTCTGGAGGGATTTCCGGATAAGAGGCAGGCCATCAGACGAAGCTGGCTGCCCAGGGGTGGTGCTGTTCTGGGTTGAAGGGTAGATGGACATTGCTTGTGTGTCGTGGCAGGAGGAGTGGCTTCCGAATCAACATTCTTGTTAGCTTGGGGTACCAGGGCTGTGTTGGCCAGTTGGGAGCAACCAGGATTGCTTGAGCTTGATCCATTTCCAGTTTCTGCAAAAACTGTGGTAGGATGCTAAAGGGTGGAAAGGCGTATAAAAAACGATTAGTCCAATCCAGTGTGAAGGCATCAATTGCCAAGGCTTGTGGGTCTGGAAGCCATGAGACATAGGGTGTCAGTTGATAGTTTAACCGTGAGGCAAACAAATCAATAGTAGGTAGCCCAAGGATGTTTACTATCCTGTTGAAAACATCCACATCAAGCTTCCATTCAGTTGAATCATCAAAAACCCTGGATGCTTGGTCAGCGATAACATTTATTTTCCCTGGAATGTGGCTTATAGAAAGCCATATGTTTCTTGGGATGCACCACTCCCATATTTGTCTGGCAATGTCATTACATAAGAGGGAATGAGAACCTCCCATGTTGCGTACATATGCCACTGCGGTGGTATTATCAGTCATAACTCTAATGTGATCATGGGTCACGTCCTTACAAAGGGACTGCAAGCCCAAGAGAATAGCCTTTAGCTCCAAGTAGTTTATATGGTAGCTTTCTGAAGTAGACCACCGTCCCCCAGTTGTGGTATTGTTCAGGTTTGCTCCCCACCCCTGGGTTGAGGCATCAGTGTACAAGGTATGACTTATCTTCCCATGATCAATCCTCCTCTTAGAGGTCAGGCCATTCCTGATCCACCAAGAAATGTCTGCAGATGCCAATGTGGATAAAGACATGGTTTGGTCAAAATTACCGTTGGCAGTTTTAAGAGCCGCAGCCTTTTCTATTTCTAGCTGTCGATAGAAACGTTCTCCGTACTCTACACCTGGGAAGCAGGAAACCATCATGCCAATTAGTTGTGCTACCTTCCTAATAGTGGGTGATGTGCTGTCAAGGATTCTTTGGGCTGCACATTTCAACTTCTGATGTTTATCTACTGAAATGGATACTGTCATATCCAGGGAAGTTAAAACAAACCCTAGGTGATGCAAGACCTGGGTTGGTATTGTCACTGATTTGACTTCGTGTGGCAAGAAGCCCAAGTCGTGATACAGGGTTAGGGTATCATCAATGTTTGCTTGGCACTCTTCAGGGGAGTATCCTAATAAAAAGGAGTCATCAAGGTAGCCGCTTGATATATGTCCCAACTCCCTGAGAAATGAGAACACAGGTTTCATAAGTTTGGTGAAGAGACGGGGAGCAGAAGAGAGCCCCTGAGCCAAGCATGTAAATTGATATAGGTTTCCTTGCCATATGAATTTGAGATATTTTTGGTGCTCTTTGGCGATGGGCACTGAATAGTAGGCATCCCGTAGGTCAATGGATGCCATGTAACAGCGAGGTCTCATGAGCTGGGTACAAGTATGGATGGAATCCATTTTAAAATGATGAAAACAAACAAAGGTATTGAGATCCTTCAAGTTAAGGATCATGCGGAAAGACCCATCTTTTTTAGGTCTCAGAAATATATTCGAGATGAACTCTCCTTCCTCATGGGAGCTTTTAATTATGATTCCTTTTTCTAGGAATTTGGATATTTGTGCATTGACATTTGCACTTTCCTGAGCTGAAAAATTAATTGGCCTTGGGATGGTAAACTGCACTGGGGTAAGGAGAAAGTCTATTTTGTATCCCCTTACGGCATTCAAGATGCTCGGGTCATGTGTTAATTGTGTCCATTTCCCAAGAAAATGTTGAATTCTCCCAGCTATAATGGGAGAACACGTCTTGTCACCCTTAGTAGGTAAAAGAGGAAATTGACTTACAGCTTCAGGGGTCACTTCTGTGTCACAGATTTCTTCCCCTTTGAGGTGTTGTTCACACTCCGGTTGTCTTTGTGATTGAACTGGTAATTGTTTCTTCTTCGGGGGTATCCCTGATGGTGATTCCCCCTGCGATGGAATAAAAAAGAGCCCCTGGCTGAATAGGAGGATCTAGAATACTCCTCATTGCGCTTCCTCTTGTGGCCAGTGAGTTGTTTTGCAGCTTTGTTGCTTTCTTTGACTGTGTTCAGTCGTTCCGTAAGGTCATCA
>JAHPZR010010111.1:12500-94553 GCA_019787425.1 Platygyra sinensis
ATTGGCATACCAAAGTTGTGTCTTTCTGAGGAAACTGTTGGGCTGCACTGGCAGGCAAGTGACAATTGTAAATTAAAAAAAATAGCTTGCACCCTCCACCCAATGGCCCTTGGTTCCCCTCTTATCTCATCAGCATGTGCAGCTCTGCAACCTCTCTCGTACATGTTAGGTGATTCACAGCTCTCTAGTAGGTAGTGTTAGTAATATAAAATGTTCTTGGTGAAAATACATATCAATGCCTGAGTCACACATAGAGGTTGGGTGCCCAGGACCCCAGGGACAGAAGCTGCTGACCCCAAACCCAGGTATAGCAATAACATCCCAAAAGCCTGCTCTACCCGTATCTCAGCCACGAGCCCAACCCACCCTGCTGAAAGGGCCTCTGGGCTGACCCAGACCGGAGAGATGGGGGCTCGTGGCCCAAAGCCACCGCCCCCAAGGGGCCAGGCCTGAGGCATCCAGCCCCATTAAAAAACGCGAGAAAAATACCTGCTACGCTTAACTAATAAACTGGAAAAACACTTCAATCACAATATTATTTCAAAGTTTGTGCACTAATTGCTCAAGTTAGCTGTAACGTACAGTGTGGCTAACCCTTTATGGGAGTCCATTTCCTCACAGACTGTGACTTCCTCTCTGCATGATTGGTTTCATTGCTGCTTGTCTGTTCCATACCTATACATGTAGCAAAAAATAAAAGACACCAGTTGTCATTAATGACAGAATGAATGCATGATAAAATGAAAGATAGAAATCAGCACAATTTCCAAATCCACCGAACATGTAGGTTTAATGAAGCTCATAAAAGCAAAGAGATAGGAGGAAAAGAGAACATGCAAATGTGCATGTACTTTGCACCTTTTCTTGTTTAAAAACAATTATAGAAGGGGGAACAGGGAGAGAAGGTAAAAGTTATGCATATCTAAAATCATCCAAGGATACATTTCTATGAACAAAAGAAAAAAATTAATGTTGTTTCTGAGAATTTGGTGATAATTTGTACATGTACAGCAAAACAACCAAGATTAATACATCTCCTAGCAGAGCATTTTTTGATTACTCCTCAAGAGTTATATGTAGCTCACTGAACACATTGTGTATCTATGATGTAAGCCAATACTGTATAATTTAGCAAAGCTCTGGTGGCCCAAAGGGCTGCCAAGCGGAGCACCATATATTATATAACGATAGGACGATTATTATATCTATGCAATGTCCCACCTAAGAGATCACCCTTTGTCAGGTAGCTGACTTCTCCCTCAGTCTGTATCCAGCATTAACTTTTGATGTTACTTGGCTGCCTATCATATGTTGGACCTGCATGTAACAAGAAGAAAACTATGATTGATACCACAAAGTCATTATTTTATGCAAAAACTATTGGGTTGCATAATGGCAGGCAAGAGAAGCATGACTTACAATATGTCATGAGCTGCATGTGTTTATTAAGTTGGAGTTGATATAAATAACTTCACTACCATAGTAAGAGTGAAAGACTGATGTTTTACATGAAAGTGTTGGCCCTTTGTCAGAGCTGTGATGAAAGGCTAACATAATGCCTTAAAGACATAAGCTTTACAAACTAGTTATGGCAGTTCATTTACCCTACGCTTACAAACTACAAGCTGTAGAAATAGCTGTATGATTGATAAAACACCCTTACTTTACTTAATGCCGAATCATTTACAGTTCAGAATTGTTATACAATTCATCACTAACAGTAATGGTACATGAAACACATCAAGTCATTGAATTACAAATACTGTTGGTAGTATCTTTTCTTACAACAACTTTGGCAAAGGTCTGTTGAATGGGTCAAGAACATTTCATTTATAAACTAACAGACTCCAATCTATACTAAATGTCTAATTTATTGATCCCTATTATATCAAACCCCATACTTTACACACTTAGTCACTTGGTCCACTCAGAATCAGGGGTTTAAGAGGATCCCCAATAGGTTTGGCGGGATGCAGATTTGGCTTTTTTCTGCGGTGATATTCGGGATTTGAGGTGAAAAAAGGGGTGGGAAGCGGGAATTTCAGTTGCTAGTGGGAGCGGGATTTTGTGTTTCCATAGGGTTGGGATGCGAGATTGGTAAGTGAAACAAAGCGGGATACAAGATTTCAATTACACCGTAACTTCATCATAAGTTCACCAAAGCAATCCTGGTAGCTAGCGAAAATGAACCCCTTGTGCGTATACACTGTAGCTATGTCTGGTTTCATATTCATGAATAGCATACGGCAGGACCTAGCAACGGCTCTGTACCCTGTCAGGTCCCGTCAAGTGTATCCATTATCGCTTACCATTCGTTAGTATCAGAGGTCTTTGGGTTCTACTGTGATCTTTTGTGTTGGCCTCTGACATAAACATCATTACCGTAAACGTCCATGTATAAGCCGCACTTTTTTTCACTAAATTGAAGCCCAAAATCAAGGGTGCGGCTTATCTACGGATACATCTGTGTTTGGAGATCGCAAACACCTAATTAATATTCATAAAACTTCTTAAGTTGTCAAGAAATAAACATAAAAGAAACTGAGAGTTTGTTGCTGTTGTTCGTTGACTTTTTTCATGAGTGGCGGCTCCTAAAGGAGCCGTTTATGTCTTTGAGTGTTTATCGGCGAATCTTGCTCTCCACGAGTTCTTTCAAGCGATTAATTTTCACTTTACTCGAATTACTAAACACCAACCTACAAGGAATCTCCATTCCTCTACACAGCTGTTTTCAGTGACGGCTACGGCCAGTCAATTCCACGCATATCTTTCCGCCACGTGCGATAAAATACCACAAAATTCGCGAGTACTCACGAGGGAAATGGCCGACTATTTCATTGTTTTTGACCACTTTCCCGGCAAATTTGTCGACTTTGTTGTCAAGCTCCTGATCTGCCTGAAGTTTTTCGCCTATTGCGGGTTTTCAAACAACTTTATAGAGGTGATATCCCCGAACAGCCGAGTCAAAAGTAGATTTCTCCTTGTTTGAACTGCGATGCTTTTTTGCTCGACCCAGGCTCTGTCCCAGACTCCTCTCCACATCGAAAGCTTGGCTACTAAGTACTCGTTCGTTTTGTTGCAATGGTAAAGTTTATGGCGTGTTTCGAAGTGATAATCTTGAAAAATTGGGTAAAAAGAGCATTTTAAGTTGAAGATGTCATAAATTCAAACGGAAAAGAAGGTACAGCAAATGAAATTTCACTTTCTTTAGACTTGATAAATGTGAAAGATGGCAGCAACTTCCGTGTCAGTGTTTCGAGACCTTGATTGTTTGTCCTTGTTTGCTCATAGCAAATACAACTCTGCTGGCATTTAAAACTTTGTTTTTATTTTTTTTCCAAAATCTGCCCTTTCAAATTGGGAGTGCGGCTTATCTACGGATGCGGCTTATACATGGACGTTTACGGTAATTTGCCCATTCCCGCAATTTAATTGCATCTTGAGAACATCTCTAACTTTTGACCTCAGTGCCCTCAGCGTTTCCTCAGTCCTGCTAGCCATGTCGGATAGCGGTGACAGTAATTTACCGAACGAATCAGGAAACAAAGTATGTGACATTATAAATTGTGTCGCCATTTATTATGAAAAGGGTGAGGGCGGGGATGTCTTCCTTCAGAAAGAAAAGTTCCGAGCACAGATTTCAAGGAAACTGACGTCGCTCAACGAAAGCTTTGAAAGAAACTGACGGGTATGTTTACTTTTTAAACCTTATTTGCAGTTGACATTTTAGCCCTTGCAAGTCCTTTTATTGTAATACGCAGGTATTCACCGTTTGTATCTGGTGAATCCGGTCTGATCTGTTGTGACCTTCATGCCCTCTGCACTATGCCATGACTTTTTATGATCTACCTGAAGTGGTCTTGCTAACAGAAGTGACTAATAATATTATAAATACCTTTCGTTTACATAGCACATTAATTGAAAAGATGAATTTAAAATGAAATATTATCTATAGATCCGGTTTCAAATTCTTCGCACATGGACTGTGCGTGAGACTTGCTATGTCAAACCACATGGGGCTTTGACAGACCATTAGGTGGGAGTCAAATATTTTCAGCTCACCCGAGTTTTCTGTGGCCGTGCTGTTCGGTTCAATTCCAGGCTAATGTTCTATTAAAATACTCACTTAACACTTTTTAAAATGTTTTCGCCAATTTGACGATGTATGTTTAAACAACTCAATGGATGGAGATGATATAGACCAAATCTTCCTATCTTAAGAAAAAACACGATACAGCAGAACAGGATTAGGGACCATTGAGCTAGCACCCGATCGAATGTCAGACGCACAAAGTAACACACATCTTCAAAAACACTAGGACAAGGAATATGGGAGTGAACAATCTCTTTCTTTTACTGATACGTTAAAAAAAAAATAATGAAACGTTTAAAGAACGAAGCGCAACAATAATTTCTGGTTACTTATCTGCTACCCATTGCATACAGGTGGGCCTTTCATGATCTTTTCTGTGATGTTTACTTTTGTAACGTTTCTATGTTAATTATTATTCAACAAATTAATAAGTACCGCAAAAACATCTTTGCAAAGTGGGTGGGATCAGGATTCCCAAGTGAAAAAGGGCGGGATGGTGGGATTAACATGAAAACATGGGTGGGAAAGCAGGATTTGAGAAGCCTGTTGTGGACCCTCGTTTAAAGAAACATTAAATGAGTAGAAAATCAACTAACAAGTGGCTGCTCACTTGCTGCCCAGGTTTGCAACATTTTGTTATCAAGTTGTGTTTGATGAGTTGTTTAAATCAGATCAACTGCAATTTCTACATAACTATTCTTCTCCTTCCATTTCCATTTCCATATGACATATGCAGAGACACAATCTGATTGGCTAGGCGGTGGTCAAGTAAGAAATATCAATAGATATTCCCAGCAGCGGCTAAATCTTTGAAAATGATTTCAACCTGTGTTTTAATGACCTTTCTCAAGAAAAAGTACAGTACTTATTTTGTTTCATAGATCTGTCAGTGGATTTGCTTCAACACTAAGATACTTACATCTGCTTTGCCTTTAATACATGTAGTTGGCTTGGGGTTTGCCCCTGACCAGTTGTCAGTTCAAAGAAACCTTGAAATTACAGTCCAAATTGTTGTTAAGTAGACAACAATGGGAAAACTGATCAGATACTCTGAGTTCCAATAAAACATACTATGTATCTGCTTATTACTGGATAAAGGCATGGAATATATGTTATTATTATCACTTTGTCAGGCATTATGGTGCATTCTGCAGGCTAAAATGGAAAATTTGGCAGGCTAAAATGTATTTTAGCTCACTGAAATAAACCAATGAAAAGTGAGAATCAAACAGTCGTACGATATAAGCAGCCAATCAAAATTGACTAGCCATTAAAATGTTCATGTTTTCCTGCAGCGTTGGTGAAAGAAATAGATGGTGCCATTTTCATGCCCAAGTCATGTCTTGTCCTCAGTCTTCTCAACTAGAGGAAGAAGGTCTACAAAAGTTAGAGGCTGATTCTGTACCAGTTAACACCAAAAACAGACCACTTGCGGTTTGAAGAAGTTTACTCAGTGGCTAGATAAGCGAAAAATAAGCTGTGATCTTCACACCGTGAGCCTGGCTGAATTAACGGAATTCTGGGAAAAATTTTTGCTGAGGTGAAAACAAACAAGAAAACAAATCTCAAGCCAAGTGCCTTGACTGGTATACGAGCTGCTATTCACCATGCAACTACGAGACAACCTATTTCAAGATCGATAAACATCCTGAAAGATGTCGAGTTTACACAAGCGAATATTAAAGATGTTTGAAGTTGTTTGTAACTCATATCACTGATGTGAGAATGTATGGGTTACCTGGTTCGTCTGTGGATACTCTCCATGTAAGTTTTGCGGCCTCAAGCCAAATACATCCTGTTCAACCAATTATGCCAAACTGTCAGTTCAACACTTGCAAATAAGCTTTGTTGAACTTTCCCTTCATGTTGTCTATTTTTGAAAACTCAAATAGCAAGATTTCATAATTTCCAGCCAGCTATTGTGCATTTTCATTGAGGGAAAAATAAAAGCCATTCAACTTGTAAATGCTCGATCATGTGATTGTTCAGACTGTTTTGTTGTCATTTTTTCAGTCTTTACTTTCTCAATGCCCTCCAAAGTGATATAATAGCAATAGAGTTTATGTTCTTGGGCATGAATATGTTTTGGGCCCTTCTGAGTCTGAGTCAGGCCCAAAACATATTTATGCCCGTGAACATAAACTCTATTGTTATATTTTACTAGAATGAATCCAATATGTAACTTGTAAGAGGGATTTACATGTATGTTGCCACTTTAGGTCCTTTAGGACAACATAAAGTTAGAACCTAGCTACACAATGCCAACAGAACAATAGCCGTTTTTGGTTGTAGTTATTGACACCACATAAGCTTCACTACGATAATTCTACATCTATGTAAGAGGGAAACATTTACTAAAATTTTCCAAAGAATTGTGGTATAAGCTAGCTGTTTTCACATTTCAATAAGCTTAAGCTTATCTCACTCTTCCATTCTACTTCCATGTCACGAGCGTGATTTACTGCCTTTTCCCCTTTAGCCTCCCACGCAGACGTTCTTAGGCTTACCTCTGGTTTCAATTCCTAATCAGGTGACTTCCTGAAAGTTTTATATTTACCGGAGAAAATGGCGATTATATTTCGCTCGTTTTCATCCAACTTCTGACCGCCATTTTGATAGTTGTACCCGGCCCAGTGTCACTCGGTCATTGCCCCTAGAGTGAGTTCGTGCCTTCATCATCAAAGATCCTCGTCAGGCATAAGAGGTACTAAATTTATGTCTGTTTACAACTTTCCACCCCAATAGCGTCCTTCGTTTGGAAACCAGTGCATTTTGAATTTCTTGAATTTCCCAGTTTTTGATTGCTTAAAACCACACGCATAATTCACCATAACCAGCTGCTGTTCATCAAATTTGGAAAGAATCTTCGCCATATTGAATCAGTGACGTCAAAAGTACAGCCCGCTGCAGATTATTGAACCGTTGACCGAGAAACTGGGACGAGATTGTGTTATTTTTGGTGAGCAGAAAAACAAAGAGCGAAATGGCGAAACTCCTTTAAGAACGGGGAAATATTTTGAATGAATAACAAAGCAATTATTGAATTCGGCTTTCGTAGGATATGAAGAATTCTGCAGATCTCGGAGGGTGTTATCCACCTCAGCCTCCGGCCTCTGTGGATAACACTCTCCTTGATCTGCAGAATTCTTCAAATCCTACTCAGCCTCATTCAATAACCAGTGCTAATTGTTGGGATGCTATATTAAAGGTTTAAGGATTGGACACAGTCCCCCTAAATTCTGGTGTAGAAGAAAGTCGTTTTCTCTAGTACCAATGAGCAACATACGCTTAAATTAAACAGCACACTAACTAACGACTATTTACTTGCAGAAGTTTGATATATATCCTGAAAACGTGTAGTCGCTAATCTTGGTCCATGCGGGTGCTAAGCAAGTCTTAACGTGTTCCAAGAATGTTTCATCCGTGAGGTTGGACTACTGAATAACAAGAACTTGATTGATATAAGAGAAATCTTTCTCGCTTCAACATCAGCACTCAAAAGCGGCTATTTAATCCGAAAAATGACCCACTGAAATCTTCCATTTTGGTAAGGTGACACCAGAAAATGAATATGCAAAACGTTGGTCAGTAAGCTTATATTTGCATTTTAAATTTTTAATTTCCCGCGACTTCATGCAACTCAACAAGGATGCTGCTTTTAGCCCTTGGTACTTGATTAACTCTTTAAGGGGATTTTCAGCCAATTAAACAATCGTAGCCAGATTCAACTTGACAGAGGCAGTTCCTAAGGTATTATTTTTGTACGTGCACGTAGCTATTTTTTTCCTTTACAGTTGTTAAGAAATATGTGTAGCGCCCACATATATTACTGTATATTATGTATTACCCTGATTCCAACATACAATGAGATATGCGATTTCTTCACTTCGCAGGTCGTGTTGTAAATCGACTCATCGTAACCATGCACCTGTCTTTGAATTATCGGCTTGGAAACTGAGCCATGTTACCCTCTTAGTCTAGTGTAGCAAAATTTTGGAGTTGGGTAAAAATCTTCAGTCGAAAGACCAGCGTCCTTAAAGACTTTCAAGAGAGCGAGAGTCCTTCGATTGACAACGCTTCAAAGATGAGAAAAAATAGATTGAATCCTGGCGAAAGTTCATGGAATAGTATGAAAACAGCAATGCCTTTTGACCGTCAGTAGCTACCCAATCAGAACTGGATGCCCTTCTAATGGTTGCAACCGTGCCGCCCTGTTCATACAAGGCCATGCAGAGAAAAATAAAAACGCAGCTTTCTTTCTACGGCTGGCCTACCGTCCACACTTATTAGGGAAGACAGAAAACATTTTGAAAACTGAACTTCCCAAAACAAGATGAAGTAACGCCGAGATAACCATGGGGTTTCCCTTTCCCAGTTTTCTTCACACACAGATCCTAAATGACCAGTGATTGCAGTGTTTTCAAATTAGGTTTGACCGGTGACCATTTGCCATTCTGGTACTTAGTCTGTCTCATCAGAAAAATATACTTCCGCTGCTAAAGAGAACAATAGCTTAACTTTCAACGTTCTGCGTTATTGACAATCCCTTGGGTCGATGTTTTTGGCTGGGTAAATGTTTGTATCGTCGAACCTCGATTATCCGGACCTCGATTATCCGGACTATTCGATTATCCGGACTTTTTTCTCAGGTCCCAATTTTTCTCATGAATATTAATTAGTTGTTATCGTAAAAACTGAAAGTCGTAAAAAGCCCTATAAATCCTTTCAAAAGACTGTTGAAACAGCGTCTTATCCTCTGCGCTTTTCATTGAAAGTGCGCAAGTGCGACGAGACAGAAATATTCTGATACCGAGTAGAGGGGGTAAGTTTCTAAAGAAACTATGTGCTGCGTCGGTGGGAGTATTACAGGATATTTGGTTTTATCAACTGAGTTGATAATGTGAATTAGCCACCGTAAAGAGATTCGAAAGCTGACGTTTCGAGCGCTAGCCCTTCGTCGGAGCCGGATACCGATTGACTCAATTGTTTTGTTGCCAAGGGAATTTGATGCTTGATTGGTTTCCACAGCGTGGGTTGTGTATGGACAAGAGCGATCGATCGTAAACTCAAATCAAAAACATGCAATGTCAACGAAGCGAAAGCGAGTACTGAAGAGATATAATGACGAGTAATATACTCGCCGTTACAGCAAGAAGCTTAAAAGGAGCACAGTCATGGTAATCCATTAACTATATGATTTAATCGAAGGAAACCTGAAAATAATACTTTACAAAGATCAAAACACCAAAGAGATAAGTCATTACTGGCGCATAACAAACATAGGGAAATAATTTGTGATCCCGCTTTCAGACGCAATCTTACTGAGCGAGTAACAAATGACAAGTAAGATACCTGTCCCTCTTCTACATTTCCTGACCGAGTCATTAACGTGCACTGCACGTATACTTAGTAAATATTTGAATGACTGCGATATGAGCAAACTGATTTTATCATTTAGTGTAGAGTTCGGCACCCCGAAATCAAGATGTTACACACCAATATAAACAGTCAAAGAAGTCATGGAGAATGATTTTTGGCATAGGTTAAAAGCTTAAGACCTAGGCCCACAGAGTTGTGTAATACGTTGATAGAAAGGTGCCGGACAGACCGTTTTCACAGTGGAGATCGATAACTGGTCTTAAAAGGATGATAACTGGCCCAAAGTTTCACAGTGGCTACCACTGAGTGCTAAAAGTAACGACGCTCGTTACTTTTAGATCTATCAACTTCTGTTCCCATCGCTACTTTCACGAAAAGTCACCTCTTCCGTGGGGTGGGGTTTGTTGCTTTAGAGTAGTTTAAAACGTCGTGTACCACATGTGGCCTGATCCCCACATAAGAAAAGAATACCACACCAAACAGGATTACTGTATAATAAATGTAAAACAATTATCAGATCATTTTGGTTCAGCTTGTTGTTTTTGTCGCTTCCTTGGTTTTTCATCAGTAACAAGGCTTCTGTCTGATGGTCGTAGTTCCGTTCATGTTCACTATCTTCAGGATTTAATTTGTTAACCTGAACCATAATTTTTATCGCTACTTTTGGGAGAATGGCGAAGGCGTGGGGGAAAAAGGAATCGATACATTCCGAATTCAACTTACATTATATCGCCGGGGAGTTTAGAGTTACCGTTGAATTAAGGGCTGTCTGCGAATTCAGTAACTAGGCGCTGCAAACTAGTCTTCATTAGGGTCATTAGGAATGTTCATTATGTAGAATAAATAAACCTTAGAAACAGAACAAGATTCCTAAATAGAGAAACCCTCTTCTCAAAATCATTTGAATAAATTTTCCTTCACCCAAAAGACCGCTGGGTTCATTTACTTTTCATCGTCCACAATCGACTCTCTTAGATTTTCAATTCCTCTTCACTGGTTCATTCGTGAATCACACCGTTTAGAAATAAAAAATTCGACATGGTTCCCGTAAGAGCTGCAAACTGCTAGCTGTTCTTTTTTCTTATTTTTGGTAACTCCCTATCATTATTGATGATCCGAATGCAATTAAGCACATATCATAAGTTGAACTTCAGCTGAAGTAACATACGGTTGATCCTTTGTACACTTTATTTTCTCACCGATTCATTAGCAAACATATGTTGACAGGTATCAAACTTGTACAACATCTCGGCCTTTTAGTTTATGCCTCTATTCGGCCAGGGAAAACCGAAACTATCGCTTGGTTTAAAATTTGCTGACAAGTATATATGTGGTTATCCATTCCGGCGTAATATTTTTAGAAATGTCAAAAGCATTTACGGCTAGTAGAAACAGTGTGATTGAATTTCGAAGAGAGGATGGTGGAAATTGAAAATGATGTTTATCACTGTTTATCAGTCCACAAGTCGACAAACTTATCAGGAGAGATCAAGCATAAAGAAGTCTAATTAGTCTTGCCTTAAAGTACATTAGGTTAATAACATTGTTTTCTTAACAGTCTTTAATTATTCAGTTTCAAACCAGTAAATTAGCTACTTTGTGGGCAAGGAATATGCGTGTAATGACCGCGAAACAATAAGGGTACTAGTATAGACACACTTACAGACAATGGCAGGTTATGAAATGGGTTTTTAATTAAGTCTTGACCACCACACCGTTAAATCGCAAGAACTTTAGCTGAAAGGGTCAATCAGCAATCTTAGCGCTAACCCTGTTATGAGCTAAGACTTAACCTGTTTACATTTTGTCCCAAAACTTCATCTCAGCTCATATCAGTTCCCTGGCAACACAGAACAGAGCAGGAGATATCGGAGGAATCGAACATTTTTGGGTTAGAAGGAAGTAACATTACCTTAGATATGTTTGAAGTCCTCTTTTTAGGTCAACTCAGAATCTAGCAATAGTTCTTGCTTTTTTTAAAAAAAGAGATTTTATGATTTTTAGGCGTGTGACTCAACAAAGGATAAGTCAGATCAAAGAAAGCACTAGCCGTTCTCTGTTCGACTGGAAAAAAAGTTCAATTAATTGAGCTGTGTAAAATCAATTGACTCCAGTTCAAATAATTATACTGTAAATCAACGTCATTTTTTTCTTTTTTTCATATTTCACTGATCGCACGTCGTTTTCTCTCTATATGACATATATTTATATTACACTAAGCCTTGAACTTTCACCGACTTTCATAGTTTTAAAATATAATTTCTTTCCGAACAAGCTAGAGCTTGAATTTAGGGAGTGCGGCCGGCCGTTTTTCAGTTCAACCACCAACAAACCTCGTATCGGTTTGGGTGAAGTGTGACAACCTTTAAAAGTTCATTTTATTCATTAACTGGAAACGAACTTAACTACTAAACTTGATATAATGTTTGCCATTTTAAAATCTTATTTGCTTCAAATAATTATTTCTGCAATCAATTTATTTCTTATACCGCACAATTTACATTTTTGAGAAAAAGGGAAATCCGGTTCACCATAAAAAAACATTTCAGCCAGAGTGAGTCTTATTCTTATTCTTATTCTTATTCTTATTCTTATTCTTATTCTTATTCTTATTCTTATTCTTATTCTTATTCTTATTCTTATTCTTATTCTTATTCTTATTCTTATTCTTATTCTTATTCTTATTCTTATTCTTATTCTTATTCTTATTCTTATTCTTATTCTTATTCTTATTCTTATTCTTATTCTTATTCTTATTCTTATTCTTATTCTTATTCTTATTCTTATTCTTATTCTTATTCTTATTCTTATTCTTATTCTTATTCTTATTCTTATTCTTATTCTTATTCTTATTCTTATTCTTATTCTTATTCTTATTCTTATTCTTATTCTTATTCTTATTCTTATTCTTATTCTTATTCTTATTCTTATTCTTATTCTTATTCTTATTCTTATTCTTATTCTTATTCTTATTCTTATTCTTATTCTTATTCTTATTCTTATTCTTATTCTTATTCTTATTCTTATTCTTATTCTTATTCTTATTCTTATTCTTATTCTTATTCTTATTCTTATTCTTATTCTTATTCTTATTCTTATTCTTATTCTTATTCTTATTCTTATTCTTATTCTTATTCTTATTCTTATTCTTATTCTTATTCTTATTCTTATTCTTATTCTTATTCTTATTCTTATTCTTATTCTTATTCTTATTCTTATTCTTATTCTTATTCTTATTCTTATTCTTATTCTTATTCTTATTCTTATTTTCGAGTTCAATTTGGAATCAATTTGTAGAGTAACTTTTTTCAAAAAGCTGAAATTTCATGAGCTCCTTCGGCGAGTGCACTTTCAGCTTGCAGGCTGTATGTTCTGCCTATCGCGAAGCGAAGTTCATGTTAGGAAATTCTCGCTACAGAATGGGCTTAGGCTGTTTAAAAGCCATTCCTTTTTACAAATTTTACATTCTATGAATGCGGACACTCACTTGAATTCTCAGCTCATTTATGAAAGAAGGCTGTCAAAAAAACTCCCCTAAAGTAGTTAAAATACCCTGGATGAGTATGACTTCTTTCTCGAATTTCCTGGATTCGGTAGATTTTGTTCTCAAAAGAGACTACCTCGACCCTACCTTAAAGAGCGAAGATGATATTGTACGAACCAGTGCAATTCAACTTTGTTGCGAAACCGGTTCACTCACTGGACAAAAAGTGTAAATTACCGAAGGCACAGTGCCCAGATTATTTAATTAGAGACCGGCATCCAGAAGTTCAGAAATTCCACTATGCACTGAGATCTATGAAATCTATGATCTTGAGAAAGACCGAGTACGATATAATCGATAATATCGTCGGGTATTCGCCTTTAACAATGCCCATACCAATAACTGTAAAAAAGGAATCAAAAATCAATTTCTCTGTTATCTTTATCTTTTATTTTGCAGTTTGCGTTGTAATTCTGTCACACCCGTCCGGGGCTACACAGGGAAAACCCGAGTCATGTTTGCCCCACTGTTGTTGTTCGTTTCCCTCGCAGTCACATCCAGATCTACTAATGCCCTTAGCAGAACGGTGGAATTGGGGAAAGTGGTAGATCTTCGACGGGTCAACCTACTGGACGACTTTCAAGAACAAGAGAGAACCATTTTTGAGCCCTTTGATTCAGAGTGCTTCATTGATGAAACGGAGAATGTTAAGTCCTTAAGAGAATTCACGGAATACTATAAAAATAGCAATGCTTTTTACCAGTCGTTGGGTACCCAATCAGGATTGGACGCGTCCCTACAGTCCTCATTCACTCTTGGTTTGTCTCTAAAGGTGGCCACAGAGAGCAAAAGTTCAGAGACAAAGATTGTGAGTGGAATGTCTTTTAACGCGGTGGCAATAACAGAAAAGATCCTGGTAAAGAGAGACTGTTTAGAAGGTGAAGACGCAAAGTTGAAGAAAAGTTTTGTGAAAGACTTAAAATACTTGCCAGTGACAATCAAATATCCCTGGAAGGAAAGTGACTGGAATGCATATCGCAATTTCCTGAAAAAAATACGGCTCTCACATCCTGACGTCTGTTTCGCGAGGTGTAAGTTTTAGACAAATGACATTTGCGGAGAGTTCAAAATCTTACAGTGAGAGAAATTTTGAGGTGAGAAGTTGTCTGTCATTGGCAGGTTCCACAACCGCAGGAGAGGTCCGTTTCAAAGCTTGTGCAAATATAAGTGAAACTGAAAAATCTAGAGCAAGTAATATGAGCGTGAGTGATAAAGTTTTCGTTTTGGGAGGAAGTCTCGATACCGGCAACAAGCTGACAGTCCCAGAGACAAGACCGGTCACAGGAATTCAGAAACTCTTGAATGAAGCCAAAGAGGCAGCCTCATCTATCGAACACACTTTTGTTGCGATCTGGAACGTTTTACAAACTCGATATGCAATAGGATCAGACAACCATATCAGGGGTTTAAACTTGGAGCACCATTTCTTAGGCTTCTTGAATTATGGTTGCTCCTACATACGCAGTGCAAACGGAAAAATTGAAGTACAGAAATTCGACCACACAAGCACTTCCAACACAAGCTTTCCAGAATTCGAGTGTACTATTGCTGAACAGGGCTGTCACAGCGACAACGATTGTCATTACAAATTCGCTTGGTGTTCTTGCTACGGGGATTCATGTGTTGCCCACAAGTCAGTGAGGCTAGGTAACGCTGTCCCAAAAACAACTGCATACGTAAATCAGTACGATCAAGATTGGGGATGGGGTGGCTGTAGTTGGAAGGTCGCTGGGTCTTATTGTGGTTGCTATAACAAAAAGCGTAATAGGCGGGTGCGTACGTGGCCCGTGCACATAAGGGATGCCGCGGCACATAAAGCACGAAGCCAGAGCGGTCACCTTGAGACTAAGGATCCAGCTCAGAGGAAACCGAAAGGAAAAGAAGAACCACGCACCTTCCACCCATAGTGTTACCTAAAGTAATTACTGAAACGATGCACGTATAAATAAAAGAATAACTTAACTAAAACGTTGGCCGTTTGCTTATAGTTGGGCAACTCATATGTACAACGTCGATTGCCTAAGTTTTGCTGAATTCTGTAATACATGGAATGAAAAAAGTGCATCAATGCCAGCCGGGCCTTGTTCTTGCAGCGATAAGCATTCTAGTTTTACAGAGGTGGTTTGGACGGGTGAATCTAGAGAACGGGAAGTTTTGGAAGTAGTCAATAGCCCTTTGATCAGAGAAATCTTTGCTATGTGAGGACTTATTAGATTTCGATACGATTATATCGGTAACCCCCACACGCGTACTGAATTTTGCCCTCTCAGTATGCAGATAAGCTTCACGCACAAGAAGGGGCTACCGGGGAAGACTCGTACAATTTCTTTTTGCGACATAGGAAAACATGGGAAAAGAAAACACTGTTCTTAAAAGAGGCTTTGCATGTACCAAATGCAGACTTGCAGAAATTGGGTCTTCAGTTGAGCTCTCTTTTTACACAGACAATGCACTTTTAGTGCCTTTTTTAGAACTGAAAAAAACTGGTCCTTGATTAAACAATGTTTTCACCGACTTCTGAAATAAGACTTGAACAAGAATCGCATTCGTTACAAATTAATCGCAATCATGGCTATTTTGGATTTATTGGTGCCCTGGTGCCCGTTTCTCGAACGACCCGGTAACTTATCGGGCCCGAAATCATATTTTGAAATCAAAGTCTCGAGAAAAGTAGGGTGTGTTCTGACCTATAATGAAGTCCATTTTGTTTCTTTAGCTTATGACTTTACTATATAATTTTCGAAACTTTAAAAACTTCCATCTGGAATGGAAACAAAACAGCCTAACGGGCCCGATAATTACCGGGAGCTTCGAGAAACGGGCCCCCGGAAACTGCCACATTTAAGATGATCGGGGAAGAACGTCTACATTTTGACAGGAACCTTAATTTTAAGCACTGTTCTAGGAAACGAGTTTTGTGACTGTGGTTCAATTTTTTTTTTACGATAACAGCACAAATTGTTATGTCCTTGAGGGCCTTTCTGACACGATAAAGTTTTGTGAGTACGAATAAAGATTGTTGTTAAATTCTCGCGCGCTCATTGACTAATTTTTATCGTCAATAAGCGGACAGACATATGAATTTATACTTTATGCGATGCGGCAACGAGCGAGAGCGGACAATTTGGCAGTTTGTTATCGTAAAAACAATTGGACGTCAGTTTTTCATGCGTCTGTCCTGCTATTGACAATGAATTTCGTCATAGCATTGTCAAAGTAGACTGCAGATCCACTCGGCTGTCGTCTCGTGGATCCACAGCTACTTTGACAATGTTATGACGAAATTCATGATCAATAACAGGACAGACGCATGAAAAACTGACGTCAATTTGTTAATTAACCTTTACCAGGTACCAATTCTAAAACAAAGCATTAACCAAACTGATATTTTGGCAATTGTAAGGCAAGTATATAGCGCCTGACGCATTTTTTTCCAATCCCATACCTTGAAAGATACCATGACAACTTTCAACGTAATCCTCAGATGTGGTCACGAATTTTAAATGGTGGGAGGCCACATTGTGGTATCACACCTTTCATCAGTGGACATCCTCAGGACATGACTGAGCCGTCGTAACCTGTCATTGATTATTAGCCCACTCTGGTCACCAAAAAGATCAACGCAACTAATTTGTATCATTCTTGCTTTGACTCTTCTTCTGATCCGGGACGGACTCCTTGTAATGAGCGAGTCGTTCTTCGGCTGGCGCGTGTGACTCGAAGCTGACCCGTTTGTGACCTGGTGACGCCTCACACGGGGGTGGTTGAACTGACTTCATATGTATTTTAGGAGAGATATTTGGCTAAGGCACGATTTAAAAGTAAAACCTGATAATGCTGATCCTCGGATGAAGTGTTCTAACAGTACGTAAACTAAAGTTAACGAGCTTTACGTGGCGGTTTGGGAAAGCTTTGTATTACCCGGCATGTCTCTAGTAGGCAAGTCAAACGCATTCACCTTATTCACCTGGGAAAATGTCAGCTCAAGCGGTTCCAGGCTAACAGGGTATTGACAAAAACAAATTCTGAAAAGTTCTCTTGTTCGCTGTGGTTTGGTATAGAGGGTGACCCTCCTACAAGGAACAAGTTTTCTCCACAAAAGGATACCATACGACAGCTCTATTTATCCACGGTATTTCCATCACGTCAATTAAGATACTCGGCAATCTACCTATCTACCTAACTACAATAAAATTAATAACAACATTAAAAGAAATGTTTTTCAAACAGAGGCCATGTCTGCAAATTTACTCAAAATTGACATATTCCTTAAAACTGTGGCGACTTCATTTAGATTTGAAATCGGTCAGTCAGGATGCTTGCCTTATAGGTCCATAGATAAGTTGTTTCACAATTAAGCTCCGTGGTACAAAGCACTACTCTTGGGACAATCAGTTTGAGATTGTGGAAGACCAAGTTTGTAGCGGAGCTCCAGCGGCCCGAAGGACCGCCTAGCGGAGCCCTTTACTCGTATAGAAAAGAAAAAGAAACCCATGAGTTGATTTTCTCGTGGTTATCATGGCTAGCGGCATTGCTCGTGGTCGCGTACGCACGACGGTGACGACGACAGCAACGGAGTCGCGCAACATGGCGGCCATACTCCAAATAATAGGTTGACAGAGACATGCAGCCTTGGTTTACCGTGGACTTCTTTGATATTGGACATCCATGCTATAATCAATTGACACCTGTCAAAACAACGTATCTGCTGACCAGTATCACGTGACCATATTGCAGGCCCAAGTCTACAACTCATCGAGGTCACGTGTTTTTTGGAGTTGAACGCTGACCAAGTGCTGGTTTTCGATTAGATCGCGGGCGCAGGTCAAGTCACCTTTCTGGAAACAGGGCAGGATTGTTCGGAAACCGGTTAACGCTAGCCCAGGATTAAAATTTAACCGAATTATGACTTTTTCCTCTACACAAATGTTTTTTGGTGCTTTGTTTTGTGTATATTGTGATTATAAAACTCAAAACAGAACGCCAAATAATAAACAGAAAACCTCACCGCAAAGTTACAAAACTCAAATCAAAATTCTACCTTTTCCTGGGGTAGCTTAATCGGGCACTGAACAACCCGGCCAAGGGGCTACTCTTTTAGGCTGGCCTTAATCTATATATTATTCCTTAAAGGAAGTAAACCAAAGATGGACCTTCTTTGGTGAAACACGCGTTCCAAAATGAAATAGCCGCGAGCAAGAGATTATCAATCTCATGTCGCGAGTGATTGCATATGTAATTAAAATAAATAGGGGAGTTTAGATAAATGAGGTGGCGAAAAAAAAAGGAGATTACTTTTAATTTATCTCTGATTGTCTATCTGGTTATCGTACATTCAACTTAATGGCAAGGAAGATTTCTAAAGCAAAACGCTTTTCAAGATTTCTCAGCCACTTGTTGTTTGGTGGTAAGCATGGTAAGGTTCGCTCCAAAATCTTGTGTCGAGTTGAACCTTTTTATTCAGTTGAAAAGGCAGTGTCTGTGGAGATCTCAACGGCAAGGTCTTAAAAGAACCTTTACTGAAAATCTGACCGTCATTGGAGCGAGACATTGTCTGCTATATCGTTTAATAGCCTTGTCCACGGTACTTGTACTTTCATTTATGGTGGCTAGTTGCAAAGCATTCTTCATTAATTAATTACTAGTGTTGAATGGGTCCTATCACGAGGCTTTATTTATTTGGTCTAAAACTGAAGGAAGGGTTTTCTATGCTGTAAAATACCAAAGGATCCGTTGATTGTCGTTACATTTCGTCTTGTAATTACGGCATTCAAATTGTTTCCATTTAGTCAAGCCCTTAATATAACTACCAGTTAACAGTTCGATTAACTGATTAAGGAAGACTTGCCTTTTAGACTGGTACATGCATTTACACTAATGAAATTCCAAATCAGTAACTCATAATCTCTAATTTGGCCCAATCAAAGATCTTTGTCATCCTCGGTTAAACAAAATGTGACCTTTGATACCGTTAATGCAGGCTTCATCATTAAGTCCAACGCTGGTAATGAGCAGACGACACACTGAGACTGCTAAGGCTGCAAAAAGGACCAGTTTCTTTCACTTCAGACATTCGCTTTCAGATTTTCATGCGAAAAACTCGGCTGTAAAATGACCTCTAAAATGGCACTCTTTGCTGTGCTTGTTTCGTTGTTTATTACAGTGAAGATATCAACTGCCACAGACCATGGAGCATTTCATGGGAAAAAGGAAATAAACGGTGAGAATTATCTCTTCTCTGCCAGCTAAGACGTCAGTTTCATCCGAACGCTCTATTAACAAATTTGATAGAATTTAACCACTTGGCAAGGTAGCCTTTTTCTCCCATGTTTAAACTTTTAAACAGCATTATGGCCGAAACCTAGTAGACCAACAAACGCTATTTTTATGATTAGATTTTTTAACTCAGGCGTGAACGAACTTTTGATTGTTTTAGTTTTTGGCACTCTAAAAGGACTTCAGTGCAAAACGCACAGATTTATGATTAAGATTTTCCATCAACGAATAGACAACAATGGGAGTCGTAGATTTGCGAGAGACCACCCAACTGATGCTTGTTGCCTCGCCTGTTCAGGTGATGTTAAGCTATTTTGACGAGAAAATCATCCAAGAGATCAATTGTACCTGAACAGACATCTTTTAATTCTGCACCTATCCCCCTACTTCCCCCTCCCTATTCCGCCCAAAGTAAGTACTATAATTAACTGTAGCTAGAGTTGCATCCTCAGAGACCCACTCAGCCAGGGTGAAAAAAACGACGGGTCACTCTTTGCTGGGTTTACTTCATCCTGCTCTAACATATGGCCCCTCGGCCTCCGAGGACGAAACAAATGTAACTATTTTTCAAACACAAAAGAGACGTATCATTTACTGATTATGATCACTGAGTGCAGCTTACGAACCATTCTTTAATGAGAGCTAATGCGCGTGAATGCTTTTTTAACTGTGACTTAGGGATTGCTGCTGTGAGGGTGGCCATGGTGTTTGCGAATGATACCAAGCAGGAAAGTAAAGTGACTGTGCTTCGTAGATCAGTTGTCAGTGCAAAGGCCGATGATAAGTGTTATCGAAAGTTTTTCGTGGGAAATATGCCACCAACCGGTTTTATAAGTAGTACGGGCAAGGCCGCTAAAAACATCAGATACATCTGTCAGCAACCACGTAAATACAGGACTCCATTCTTTTCCACAATGTTTGACCTCAAATATGGAATACCGATCTATGCAGCGTATTTTGTAGAACAACAGCAAGCGAGCAAGTTTGGCTCAGCATCGAGAAAAGGCCAGAAATTTCGCCAAGAGCCAGGTGAGCGACAATTGACGATTTATTGATTGTGTTACTTGCTAAAATCCTGATAATGATTTTCTTAACTATCTATCACATGGCGGCTTAGGCTCGATTTCCAGCTATTTTGGGAGTCCGGTTGTGGGGCAAGGAACGCGGGCTCATTAAACGGCTGGAAATCGAGCCAATCACGTGCTTAGCCATCTCTAAAAGAACTAAACCTGGACTGGTCGAAATAATAAAACAAAGGCTATTTAAGGTAGATCAGAGGATTAAAGGTGTCTAAGGAGACGAATTGTTGTTGTTGACCTAAGAGCTCAATAGGGGAGTCTCGACCTCGTTAACTGATCCATCAGCAAACAGAGCAGAACCGTCATGATATTGCAGCAGTTTGGAGCAACTTACTCGCGAAAACAAGGTTTACCTGACTTTAAAATTCTGGTTTAACTTGTTACGCCACTCTTTCAGTTATTAAATCAATCAATGAACTAAACTCGTTCATAGCCTCACCATTCAGCTGTCTTAAAAATGACAAACCATATCTATGCGGTCCTTTACAGTTTCTGTTTTCTCACTTATGTATTTTCGGACCGTAGGCCATTTCAGATAGTACGCTGCGTTTTTAAAGCATGGTGCTGGTAATGCGGTTAAATGTTTAGGCTGACCTTGTCCAGCCACATTTGTTCTGTTTGCGTTTCGAGACACCAATCGTGACACTTTGTCTCTTTGCATTCCGAAACACGTAATGTGGTAACGCGTGTTTCGGGGCGCAAGTGAGTTCAAAACACGGAATTTGATATAATGAACGGTAATTTTGCAGTTTATGTGCGTTGGCGCTTGGACTGGCGTTACATATCTTCACTAAACAGTGCTGACGAGTCCAAAGAAGGACGAAACAACCACTGCTGCGATCCTGCTTTATCGGCTGTTATCATGCTGGTGCCTCGAAACGCCTTGCAGTCTATTTATTGATCAACTGTCTTAAAAAATGATGACCACAGTTCGTTCACTAATGAAGACCTTATTTGGTCTGTTACAGATATCCCAGCAGATAACCAAGGAAGCAATAAGATGTACTCGAGAACAGGTAAACCAAGTATTCATAAAGGTCATCTAGTACCTGCAGAGACTTACTCGTTCTACGAAGGCAACCTTCGTTCCACTTTCACTTACACAAACGCAGTTCCACAGTATGGAACTTTCAACTCAGGACAGTGGGCTAAGTATGAAAAAAAGATAAGGGACTATGCTAAGAACAATTGTAGTACAAAACAGGCAGATTTGTATCTGCTGACTGGCATCTCAGAAGTTACGATCCGACAAGGCCATGGTAATTCCATAAAAACCCTTAAGCCACGCCGTCAGCCAAAGCGAATGAGTAAGCCCCCGAAAGTTGTCATTCCCAGTTCTATGTGGACCGCTGGTTGTTGTGTCAGGGGAACAACAGTATTCGGTTCCTTTGCAGTAATTGGAAACAATGTTCCCTATAAAGGGGATATAAACATGTCCCAAGTGACAGTCCGCAAACTTGAAAGCATAATTGGTAATGTCGATTTATTTCCAGGAAATGACGGCTGTGAAAACAAAAATAATGATGTCACTATTTAAACAAAGGCAGGTCATCATATATTATGATAGAAGAAATGTGTAGTAAATGAAAAAAATAAGACAATGAACGGTTTGAAATTTAAATAAAGTATACCAGGAAAGATATGTTAAGGAAATAAGTCAATAAACATGCAAATGTTGTATTGTGATGCTATGGTGTGTCCGGAGGTGATTGTAATAGCCAATCTGGGCCGGCAAGAAAGCATCTCAAACAGGCAGGGCAGAAGTGATAGGCGCTAGCTGTTGGTGCTGGTGGTTCTGGCCATGCGTGCTTCACGTTTCTGCTCAGCTTTAAGGGACCGCGCACCTCTGCTGCGTGGGCTCCTTGGATAACGAGATGGCACCAGGGGGTTCTGTCCGAGGCGAGTGACTCTCAGGACTCACTGCTGATGTTTTTCTTTTCCTGAAAGACTTAAAAGTCTTTCAAGGAGACCTTCAGACTGTCCTTGAATCGTTTTATTTGCTCCGCGACTGTGCGCTTGCCCTGGCAGCTGAGTTCTCCGAAGAGTAGTTGCTTTGGCATGCGAAAGACATGGCCTGCCCATTTCACTGAGTTGGGCCTTGCACATGGTCATAGTCATAGTTATTGTAATTTTTCGTGGACAATTCTGTCCAAGGGGGAAACGTGGGCATGATGGTAATGTTGCTGGAAACGTGTGTCTGATTCAGGACCTCCGTGTCGAGGACCTTTTCCTGCCAGCGGATACGGAGAAGGTTTCAAAGGCATCTGAGATAGATGTGATTAGGTTGTTTTTCATGTCGTCTCTGTGTGGTCCAGGTTTCAGAGCAGTAGAGTAAGGTTGTGTGGACGACTGCCCGGTAGACTTACAGCATGGTTTCAAGGCTATTTCCTTTCTTCTCACAGACATTCTCCCTCAATCTACCAAAGGCCACTTGCCTTGGAGATTCTGTTGTTGATCTCGGCATCAATATTGGCGTTGGGGGAGAGTGCGCTGCCCAGGTAAGCTAAGGTCTCTACCGCCTGAAGGGTCTGTCCGTTCACCGATGTTTTCGGCCTTTTTAATGCTGATGGTGAAACCAAAGTTGTCGTATCTAGCTGCTCGCATTTCTTGCTCTTGGCTGGCATTTAAGGCGCAGTCGTTGTTCTCAGAGAAAGTCTCTGAGAACAATCTCCCTCTCCTTCGTGACGGCCTGCAGCCTCCTGGGGTTGAACAGCCGTCGGTGCTGTACCTGATGTCAATGCCAAGCTCACGGTCTTTGAAGACGTCAAACAGCATGGCTAAAAGCATCGTGCTGAACAGCGTCGGGGCCAAGACACAACCCTGCTTGACTCCGTTGGTGGTGGCAAGCCATAAGGTCATGCCCATGCAGGTCACGTCGAAAAAGAATCGAAATGCCTCAATTACTGTGTTGAACACACATATTGCACTCAGACTGAAACAGTTACCCTTTCGTACCGCTATTTTTTCAAAAATCTCACAATATGCTATGTTCTTTTCGTCTCGAAAGACATACAAATGACCACATAATGCGAGGGGGAAGGGGGAATGAGCGTTGCAAACACTCAGAGATAGTGGGAAACATTAAGGGTATCCTTTATTGAATTATCAAATGCATGGGTATCTTTCTGCAGCATGTGATTAAAACTAGTAGATCCTTGGCTTACGCGTTGATATACAGTAGTTAAGGTGATTTTTGAGAAATAAAAATTACCAATGAATTTTTTTTTTAACTTTCTTTGAATGTTCCCTATCAAACACTCTCTCGAAAAATGAGATAAAAAAGATAGGTCACCATCCTTGCAGAAGAGATATGATAGGGCCAATCTTGCCCCATTTATGCCTAAACTTGTGCTAATCACGCGCGTTATTCATCGGTTCACGTTACATTTTGCGGTAGCTGAAAGCACAGTTTATCGAAGTAATACTTGAAAGAAAACTTGACAGGGAGAACGTCTGGAGCATATGAAACAATATAATATAACATTTCTGGAAAAAATCGCACGATTTAAAACGAGGTGGACGAAATGCGTTCGTCGAGTCGTTGTTTTCGTGGTCATAATTTATATCCTAGAGTAACGGTTTTGTGTCGCTTTCAGCTATATCTTTTTTTCCTTGCGATAAATTTTTTAAAATTTTTTTTGGATTATAGAGGATAACACGGGCACTATTATTATGCAATAAAAAATATAGGTCACCATGCTCGTTTAAGAGAAAAAGAGATTTTATTTCGCTGTCGAGCCTTGCTTTGGGAAGTCTCTTACTTTTGCACGTGCACCTACGCGTTTGCGCGCGCTAATGACGCGAAAATCGTGCGCAGTAGGGATGCGCAATGCAGGACTGAGTAATACGGGCAACATTCTTCTTCAACTTGTCTTGCAACAACATTGTTGCATTGCAAGTTGAAACATATTGTTGCGCGTATTACCACCTTTGTGACCAACTTGTCTCGCAACAAAATACAGTGCTGCAAGTTGAGACAACATGTTGCGCAAAGAAGACTCGAGTTCTACTTTCTGCAACAAATTTTGGTTTTGCTGCTCGTATTACCACTGAAGCTTCAACTTGTCTCGCAATAAATTTGAATTTAACGCTTGTGATTGGCTTTCGCGAAGCCCAGCAACACGGCAAATAAAAAAACATGGCGGACCGTGAAGACAGCCTAAATTCTAAGTAGACCAGTAACTCTCGGAAATTAAAATCATAAATTCGCTCTGTACGTACAAAGACCTCCACGGCTATCATAGGCTTTGGAACACCTCGTTTGTCCCTTCCAAACAAGCAGCAAAAACATGAAAAGGCTTGGAAGAACTGTCTCATAAATACAACTTTTCGCCTAGCTGTCTGAAACGAAACTGAGCTTCATACTGAGAGAACTTCGCTGGAACGGAAAATTAAGAAGAAAATGACGGCCAGAAGTCGAAGTGAAAGTTCGTCGAAACGCTAAATTATCTGAAAGAAGGAACCATCTTCAATTACACACGATTGACCAATACGTGTAAAATTTCGCAGACTTGCAACACTGTATTTTTCTGCGAGACAAGTTGGTCACAAACGTGGTAATACGTGCAACACTAAGTTTCAACTTGCAATGCAACAATGTTGCGAGACAAGTTGAAGAAAAATGCTGCCCGTATTACCAGACCTTAACACTGTGCTCAGCTGCATGCCCGTCTCCGTACGCGTGCCTTAATTGCATGCGACTGTAAGATAATAAAAGTTACTGTGCAAGAGAGTCTTACAGAAAGCAGCAGAGCCAAAAGGTCTGCTTTTTTTTACTTTCATGGCTTTAGAAATCATTTGAAAGTCAAGTAGCTTTGGTACTTTTTTACGGCCTATGATGCGCTTGATCAGTACTGTCACGACTTCGGGCCAATAGCGCTCTCAGTGACGAGGTCGCGCCTGGTTAAAAAGACAATTTAAAAAAAAAAAAAACTGGATCATGGGATAATGAAATTCAAGAGTTTTCATGGGCTTACCCATCATGGTAGAGGAACAAAAATACAGCAAGCCCTCGTCGAACAATTGTTAATTAGTATGGTTTCTTGTGTGATGGGTTTTAACTTGGTCAAAAAGGAAAGTGAAGGGTGAAAGGATCCCTTTTCTTGTCCAAAACGAGGTGAAGGATTAAGACGAAAAATTCACACAAAAAGAGGCCCTTAACATGGCTAATCCAACGGACTTTTGGCTTTTGTTTCAAGCCATATAAAATTCCAAACCCTCTCGGTCCCTTATTTACATTTTCACTGGGAAGAGACTGCCGAAATGTAAGTAAAATATAAAGACTTTATTAGCATTTTTTATTTGGATTATTTAAATACATCAAGCTCAGTCTGGCTTGAAACAAACGTTTTTAAACATTATTTAGAACTATGGGTTTGGTGCTGTACAGATTGAAGAGATTCGTGTCTAAACACTGTAACTGTCCTTCAGTCACAATGACAAGGTAAAGTAAAATGTAACGTCGCCGCTAGGTTTACAGACGGGGACGTCCACCCCCGGGGAGTACTCCCTTATAAGAGCTTAATGGGGACGTGCGGCCAGCCAGGGTATGTTTTTCGGGATTTTTGTCTTAAACAGGGTATCGAATTTGTCATTTTTTGTCTTAATCAGGGTAACGGTTTATCAATTTTTGTCTTAAATGGGATATCTTTTCTTGGATGATAAACGGCAAAGTTTTTACAAGCATTTGTAAATTATTATTGACTTCCGTTTACTTTGAAATTGATACCAGGCACATTAAATTTCCATTGATTACACAACAACAAAGCCACACAATTTGTAACCGCAACTTTTAGCCTATGTCTTAAAAAAAATAGCAAAAATGGGAATTCTGTCTTAAACAGGGTAGGAAAATCAGCGATATTTGTCTTAAACAGAGTCAGGGTATGATAATGAGGCATGATAATGTGTACGAGCGAGGCACGTTTGCGTGAGCAGTACGTATGATGGGACATTAAAAATGAGGTCATTTTGTCCCTACTTATAATTCATGACGCAAGAATTCAAACATATCCGGCGACATTATTATCATTATCACCATCATTGTCATTATCATTGTTGTTCTTACTGTCTTGGTTTAATAATATTTTCTTACAGTCACTATATTCACTGCAAGGGTAACGATATGTTGCATAATTATATCTTCTATGGCGCCCGAAGGGCCGCCAAACGGAGCCTCATTATCATAGAAACCCGTGAATCACTTTTCCCATGCATGGTAAAAATAGCTAGTTGTATTGCTAGTGGGTGCGTACGCACGACGACGGCGACCACGGAGTCGCTCAAGATGGCGGCGATATTCAAGCTAATATAGGTTGACAGAAACCTGCAACCTTGGTTTCTGGTTTATAGCGTTCTTCTTTCATATTGGACAAAACAATGTATCCGCTGACCAGTAACATATGACCGTATCACGGTCTAAAGAACTCATCGAGGTCACGTGTTATTTGTTGTTTTGTTGGAATTTCCTTGGACGTCAGTTATCTGTTCCTCAAAGCTCACAATTTTCCTCGAGCTACGCTCTCGGAAAACTGTTCGCTTCTCAGAACAGATAATGTCCGCTGACAAGTATCCGCGCATATTTCCGCGCCCAATAATTTGTTATGATCTATTATAGGTATTCCATCATATAGACAAGGAAACAAGACTGCAGGTACCCTTCCTTGCATCCACATAGGTCACCTTGTCCCTGCACAGATTTAACGCTTGCGTTCGTGCAAACTCATCCACACGAATGCAGATCCCCAGTATGCGACGTTCAACTCTGGACAATGGTCTGAGCAGGAAAGTGGTACTTTGATCAAATTTTTACCCTTGCTTTTTTGAGTCTATCGCATAGAATTCCATGAAAGATAAAAACGCTGTTTACCGTTTGCAAATACTTGCATTGGTTCCGAAGATACTTAAGTTTGAAAAATGGGTAAAATATGCAAATGAGCTGACTGATGACGTCATAAACTCAACCCAATATTATATTGAGTATATAAATAGAGCTATCTTGGCCAATTTGCAGTGCAAACCATTGAAACTTGGCAGGCTAATAGTTCTACAGGAAACACACTAGACTGCGAGCAGTCTCTCTTTTCCTCGACGCCCAATGCCCACGCTACTACCGGCTCGCGGCATCGCTGCTCGAAGGTCACGCTCACAGCCACGTTCGCACGCATACTTGTTTTGCGTTCTTTCACACGGAATTTCGAGGAAAAGAGAGACTGCTCGCAGTCTAGGAACACACCTATGACTATAAAAGATTCCGTTACCATGACAACTCACTGTTTTCCTGTCCCACCCACTTGATTTCAATATGTTGGTGATTTTCAGCTTGAAAATGTTAAACAAGGACACAAAGTCGAGCTAACATATTTATGGGCTTGCTGGATCATGCATATAAATTGCTGTGAGCAAATATCAAAATTGAATGCCAAAGGTGGTCAGAAAAGCTTTTAATATGGGGGAGGTCTGGAACCCAGTATGTTGCCATGGTAACAGAACAGTTGAGCTCATATTGTGGAACACATTTAGTAGAATCTTAGTGCAAAGAATCAAACATTTCTGATACAAATTGGCTGAGATCTCTTTTCATCATATCTGAACAAAATCTGGTCGAGTGTATGACGTTATCACTTGGCTAATTTGCATATTTTAAAAACTTGAATATCTCTGGAACGAAAAGAGATATTTGAAAACAGTAAACAGCACTTTTCTTCTCACGGAGACTACTTGTTTATGTTTCACCCTAGGCCTATATCTGGACAACCTTTCAACCACTGACTGAGGCGGAAACAAGGCTTGGCTTACGCTGTGATAGAGCAGTAAACACTGGGCTTGCCGGGTCTTTCAGTATTCTCGGCATTGGCTGGAACTAGCTTGCAATGGCGGCTCATGCGGGGGAATATCACTGAAGAGATTAAAGTCATTTGCATTTGAAAACACCTTACATCAGTCTTAGTTGCAAACTAGTTCCAGTCCATGCGATTGTAAAAAATTCAAGTTACTGTGCTGACCCTGGTAAAGGCTGTAGTACCTAAAAGCCTGTTTAGTTTTCACTTTCATTGCTTTAAAATTTATGAAAAACTCAATACTGGGAGAATATCTTTGATGTTTTTTTTTTTTGCGAATTTCGCTGCACTCGGTCAGCACTGTTAAGTTCTTTGTGCCTATTCATTAAGGACCTTGCGCTTGGATGATAACAACATTTTTATAAGCCTAGAGGCACTGTATGGTTTTTTCTCGCATGGTAGTGTTCTTTTCGAATGATGGGTTTCTTCTTGCTCAGAAAAAAATACGGAAGGAAAAGATGAAGATGGCGCTTTTCTTGTTCAAAACGTGGAGAGGAGATAAGACGAAAGACATTCCAACGAAAGACTTCAACGGATTTCTGGCTCTCGTTTCACGCCGAGGTAAAAATCCTTACCCTCTCAGCCCCTTCTGTACATTTTCACTGGAAAGATACGACTAAGATATCATGAAGTATTACGTCATAGCTTAAATAAATAAAGACTTTATTGGTATTATTTACTTGTATTATTTAAATACATTGAGCTCCGTCTGGCTTGAAATAAACGTTTTTAAATACTGTCTGAAAGTATGGCTTAGTTGCTATCCTGATTGTTTATTGACTGATTGTTCACAAACATACGGTTAATGCGATTGCGGTAATTATGTTTCATTAAAGATGTAAAGCACCAAGGAACATCGCTGCTTGCTTTTCACACGGGGACGCCCACAGCGAATTTAAGAAGGATCCTATTACCATTACCATTACCATTACCATTACCATTACCATTACCATTATCACCGTCACTGTCACTGTCACTGTCTTTGTCACTGCCAATGTCATTGTCATTATCGTCCTCATTTGTCTGGGTGTTCAGTTACCTTACTTCAGTAATACATTTTATAAGACAAATTATTCTTCTTCCCTTATTTGGTTCCAGTAAACTATTATTGTTGAGCTGACAGTATTTTGGGTGGTGTCAAGGTGCATGCAGGAGTATTTTCCGAGTAAATCTTTAATCGTATTCTAAATGGATTTGATGGCAAAGGAGGAAGTGTAACAAATTCCATAGTATTTGGAAACAATGAACCAGAGAAACACATGCGGAGGCGGATTCACAGCTGAAGATATACCAAGGGTGACACAACAATTGCGCATGTATATAGGGTTGGCTTTTCGTATTGAGATGCATTAATGTCACGAACCAGGATTGTCACACCAAGGTGTCAACTCCAAATCACAGTCCAATTTTACATTAATGATTGAGCAAGGTGCACCATTAATCACAACATTGGTGCGCTTATCTACGCTGTACTTCAATGTTGTTAACCCAGTTTTCCTGTCTCTCTGGAATGATTTCTGCAAGAAGAATACGTAGGTTAATTAACAATTATCTCCAAAGGTGAAGTGAACATTTATTTGCATTTAGTGAATATCTAATGAGACTTAGTCAAAGTGAATCTTGGTACCAGAACTTCCTGGAGTTCACCTTCAAAAGTCCAAATTCGAGAGTGCAACACAGGTTTGATGGGATGCGGGATGAGAGTAAAAATGGAGGGGGATGAGGGATGACAGAAATTTTTAAAGGTGGAATGTGGCATAAAAATGGACAGCGAGACCAGGATATGGTCCATTAATTTTCTTAGGCAAGATAAGGGACGGGACAAATATATACAGATCATAATTTTACTCAAGTTATGAGTCACACAACCTCAGAGACATTAAAAAGTATTTGTGTTACAAACAGGCTTAATTAATGATTCCCAAAAACCGTGCCTCAATTTTCTGATGTTACATGGTTAGCACGTTAGCCATGTGATGTGAGTTGATTATAAACTTGGTTGCTGACAGTTAAATTCACTAATGCACTAGAATTGATAATGATGGTGATGATAATGAGAGATTTGATTACTTATAAAAACAATTTAATACAACATGGGCTAGAGAATACTGAAAAAGATTGAATTCCCATCACCTCGTCGTGGCAAAACCTACCAGCCACCTGAATTAACCTAAGTGTATATCTTTTCAGCATTAAAATTAAATAGTAACCTAATCAAAACATGTTCAGAAAAAGTGTCTCACTGTCTTATAAACACACCAATTCAAGGAACAAGCCTTTTTAAATTCACCTAACTTTGCCTTAAAATTATCCATCAGTTGAAATAAGAGGTGGAATAAAGAAACTTGGGTTTAACCAGGTGGGATCCTGATGAAAATATCCATTGTAGCAGGATGGCGGGATGAAAATCAAAATAGTGGTTGGATGCAGGATTTGAAGAGTCTATTCAGTTGGACACTCATATTTCTACATAGTTGCCAATACCTACAATATCAAGGCATTAATCTACCACACATCTAAGGTCAATTAGAAACAAAAATGCAGTCTAATTAATATTAGTATAAATTTACCGTAATCTATTGTGAATCCGTGAATTTGATTGGCTATATTATCGTCGACTATTTAAACAATAGAGTGTTTCTGTCGAGGAACTATCGGCTGATAGTTGCCCCACGGAAATTTGATGTTCTTAAAACAAATATTTGCCCGAGAAGCGAAGCTTCGAGGGCAAATATGCTAGTTTTAAGAACATCAAATTTCCAAGGGGCAACTATCAGACCGATAGTTTTGAGACATAAACACTCTATTGTCTTTATTGTTCACCACTAAATTTTCTTCCGCACGCTAGTTCAAAAATCAATTAGACTTCAATTGAATTATTTTCAAGATTTCGAGACGAAAGCCGTGAAAGCCAAATATAAAATTTGAAAAAGAAAACAGACAAAAATCCGAAACCCGCTTGTTTACAGCAAAATTTTCACGGACGACTACTATCCATCCGGGTATTTTCGGCGGACGGGCATTATGGGCTGATAGTGGCCCTCCGCGGATGAACACTATCGCATCACGTGGTCAATTTCAGCCAATAAGAATCGGAGAAAATTTAGTGGTGAACTATAACTGCTGATAGTCAACAGTTACACATCAGTGCACATCGCGCGTCACGTTTGAACCTGATGTAACATAATAAAACAGTTCTTTTCTACGCGATACTTGACTTTTTTTTCTTTTTATGCAAGGAGACTACGGTAAATTTATACTAAAACAATTAGACTACTCGCCCTCGTTTTCTACGAGCGATAGTCAACTCGGCTGTGCCTCGTTGACTATCTGCTCTTAGAAAACTCGGGCTCGTAGTCTAATTGTTAAGTATAATATAATAGTCTAACCATTATGTTGCCAATAAACAGCTCACCTTTTTCTGGTCATAAAATCTTGCATAGTCTCTCTTTCTCTTCTTGGAGTCATGATCATGCTTAAAAGTTTCATACCCAGTTGTTATGTGCTGTTTGCTATGTCGATAAATCTAGAATTAAAAAATATCAAGAGAGCGCAACTTCAGAGTGTATTTAGAGCTAGGGAGGGTAGGTTACAATAGCCTGCTTAATGCAGGCACCTGGATTATATACCTCGACACTTTTTATTAGTTTTAGGTGATCCTTTGGTGTGCGTGTTAACCTGGGGTTCCACTGTACAGTTCTTACACCTCCCATATGTTGCTTTTAAGGGCCTATAAACTTATCTTTTTAAGCTGTTGCTAAGGAAATATTAATAAAATTATTCTCATATAAACTTGCCATTTTCAGTTTGTTTGAGTTACTTCAATCATGTGTTTTAACTTCTTCATGATCAGTAACACCAGAGACGACGTCAACAGGCCTTGCCCATAGCCAATTGTAGAAACGTGAGAGGACTGAGGTGAGTTTCTTATATTGATTAGATTGAAAATCTAAACATTTGAACTGAAATGTTCCTGGATGAAACACTACCCAGCGAAGTTTTAAGCAGAAAATTGTTCAAATGGGAGGCTCGCAAAAGTTGCAAAATTCCATACAAATCCTTATAATTTTGTGGCTTGTCTACCCAATCCATACAAACTCTCTATTTTAGGTGTTATTTGAAGAGCTACCATTTTGTCATTTCCCCCCCTCTAAATCACTTCTATTCTTGGTAAAGACTCTCAAATTTAGTTGATCTTCCATTTGAATATCTTAGTTTTTCAAACAAACGGAAAACAACCATACTCTTTCCCAGTCCTATCACGTTTCTGCAATTGCATATGGTCATGTGACCCAAAATTTCTGAAAAAATGCAAACTAAGGCTCCCAAGCATATTACTTCTTCAGTATTTTTCCCAGGCTTGATTTAATATTTTAACTTTACTCTTTATTATGCTAAGCACAGATTTTGTTTCATTTCTAAAAGGTCAGATTTTGACAGAATTTAAAAATATTGAAAAATTCATAATTTTCCATAAAAGTATGATTTCAGGAAAGGGATGCATAGCTATGTTCCCAATGTTGGTTTCAATTGTAACTCATCAAAAAAAGTTCGATTTGATGAAAAGGCACATTTCCTTTAGCATTTAAAGAAACTGCAAGTGCCTGCAATATCTATTGGAAGCTACCCCATCAGCGCATGTGCAGTTTACACTACCAGCAGCTCCATAAGATCAAACGAGGAACACGAAAGCTTTTTTTCTTTTGTTTGGGCTTTTTTTCTGTTATACTCTTAGTTTGTTTTTGCTTGTACTTTTTTACTTTGAATTTTGTGAAACACAAAGAAAAAACCTCTAAAATGTAACCAAATTTATTAGTTGTTGACAGAATTGTTTAAATTTCCGCTCACAGGCTGACGCAAGTGAAATCTCACCTCCTTAGCAATGTGTGTGAGTGCGCACATGAATAGATTAATGGGCCCTTAAGGTTTACTTACTGACATTCCAGCTTCTTTCATTCTTTGAAACAGCTCATCATCTTCACGTCCCCAGCCCCAAAACATGTTTGAGAGCCCATTAACCTGAAAATAAAAAGTGGACTGAATAAGGAATGTAAACTAGTATACATTCAAGAGTTGCAGGTTATTCCTTGGTCAACCTATCCACCCCACTCATCTAATTCTTAACTGGTTCAATAGATTATCATAACTTGTGAACAAAGATCAATGTGACCTTCAATGTCAGTAACAGACCTGGTATGAAACTTGAAAACATTATGACAGTTGCCAATCAAACATTATTAAACCCAAACGAAAGTTTCCACTCAGGTCAATCACAAACTAAGGACATAGGCAGTCTTATCTAGACAGTAAACCTATCAAAACAGGAAGCAAATACATGGATGTTAAGTCGATATGAAGCCAAGTTAAATGCGTGTAAGTGGGCAATGATTGATTTTGGTTTTAGTAATGACTGGTTGAGAAAGTGGTGCAAGATTTAAGCATGGTAATTAAAGCAAAACCAAAGCAAATGCGATTTTTTCCCTTAAAACCACAATATTCTAGTTTGCTAAACTAGCTAGCTTGTTTGTTTGAATCAATTAATTTAATAAACCACTTAAAATTCAGATATGCCCAACCAAACTTAATCAAGACTTGTCCACACAACTTTTGTTGTGCCACAAAAGAAAGGAAAGTCAGATGTGATTTATCATGCTTTATAAGGTATCAGGGTGAAATAAGTTAAAAGTAGCATGACACTTATTTAAATTATCAGGCAGAGTGTAGATTCAAAGTGACTCTAAAAATAACCCTACAGCTGGATTTCATTTGACTCACCTTTTCAAACTGGGCCACAGACATAATCAGAATTCCGCCCACAAATGTGGGATAGTGATATTTTGGATGCAGGAAAGGTGCAGAGACATGAAAGGGTCCCTTATCAGGGAACCCATAATACAAGTCTTTGTTGAGTGGAAGAAGATCCACATCATGCATTGCTATATAGTCACAATTATTGCCTCTGGCCTCCAAAAATCCAGCATTTAAAAGAGAGGCTCTATTAAACCTGGAACAGAAAGAGAAATTGTCAAATCTCAACACTCCATAAAGGTTTGATTAACCAGTGGCCTCCATTCAAGTAGTAAATCACACTGGAAGAGAGATGTTAATATTGCCATAACGTGAATGCAGAATGTTGTACCTCTTCCTACTGCACTGTAGTCCATGTAAAATTTTGTTTAGACAGTCAGAGTGAAAGATGTAAAGCAATGCTGTCACACAATCCAGTATTTCCACAAGTGACCTGATTGTACTTTCCTGCCCCATGTGCTCCATGATTTAGTTTTCTTTGAGTTTCTAATATTTGTTCTTGTCTCGCCTAACCCAGATAACATGGTGTTCAGAAAAACGATGTAAATAAATGTTATAAAAGTCAGGAACTTAGTTGAGTGACAAGAGTAAGGTTATCACAACTGTAAAGTTAATTACTATATCTAGAGTCAAACCCACAAACCAATTGGCCACAAAACCTCCGAAGGATTAGAAAAAATATTTGTTATCAGAAACTATATCAAACACTTACCTATGCTTGTCAACTTGATTGACAATAAATATTTTATGCCGCACTTTCTTAGCATTTAAAAAATTGTGCATGTGAGGAGCAAACTCAAGCAGCTCTTCAAATCTGTCTCTGTATGGAACAACTATTCCAAGTTGATGAGGTCCCCAGTCATCCTCAGAATGTTGATCTTCCTGATTAACCCTTTCAGAATTAACGTCTTTAGACTGTTTGGCTTGCTGAGTAGTTCTTTCTGAAATGAGGATTTTGATACTTTAGGAACTGAGCACTGTGAATAGTTTCCAACATGTGAACATTTCTAACATCACTTCTAGTTCTGGTGAGAAGTTCCAATTTCTAAATAAACATGGGGTTCCAAAAAATTTCTATCCTCCCCAGAGAAGAGAAAGGAATTTCCTAGGGGGTGGGGAATCCCTAAGACGAAAGCAGTTAAAGAAATGTGCCAAGCTTCATTCAAATTCCCAGAGGGGTGGGTGGAAAAACTCCCTTTCTTTGCAGAGGCATGGATATTTTCTGCAACAACACAATGTTAAACAAATTAGTTATGACCTTTAAACATTCAAGCAGTCCAAAGTAGGGTAGACTCATTAAACTGTTTCTTTTGAAGTGTATAGTGGAATCTCTCTAACGGGATGCTCTCATAAGTGACCAGACAGCTCTACTTTCTACCACCTTCACAAAATCTTGTTTGAAGTCTTGTGTAAACTCGTGTATTTCCATTGTAAGCAGACATTCCTGCAAGCAGCTGCTCAAACTTTGAGGGCTTGCGATTTAGACTTTTCATTGGTTATTCGTTCCTGTAAGTGGAGACCCAATAGGAATTGGGTCCAAATATGTACTGCTGTATACCAACTATCTATGCAATGCTTTTGACTGGTACCCCATGGAATATTCCACAAGTCACTTGTATTTTCTCCGTATATTAAGCAAGTGTGTATACCAGGTAAATACAATTGAAAAGTTGAATATTCTATGGTACATGTACATCATGAGAAAGCATTCCATAACTACACGTATTTTATACCTTGCCATAGAAGGTGGCCAACCCAATCAATGCAACATATATATATATATATATACAGCACACAGTGGGAAGGTTGGGTGTAATACCATCGAATATGACAAAGGCTTTCTGTATTCTGTCAACCAGTATTATCTATGGCATGGTATAAAGTACAGTATTGTAAACAGTTATCACCATTATAATTTGTGGCTCTAAGAAAGGTATAAAAAAATAATTAATACAGTGCTTGTTTGCATTCCCAATGTTTATTGTGAGCTAGACAAGCACCTATAAGTGTAATCTATCCTTCACATGCACCTCTAGTGGCAGCATGCAAGAACCATTCTTGTAAGTGGCTACCTCCAGTCACAGACAACCCCATGTCCAGAGGGTGTCCACTTACCAGAGCAGTATACATCAGCTTGACTGTATAAATTTATTTTTAAAACCGTAATACATGTATGTTTAAACTTAAGCTTATATTTATTTCAGGATATAACTTATATTCATGCACTTTCCTAGTTGATAACAGCTTATAAATCACATAATTTGAACGTAATCACACTTGAAACTTGAAATGCATTTTCAATCTACACAAGGAAATTAAATTCATTGTTATAATGGAATGAGGCGCTAAACAAACAAGGTTAAATATAGCTTAGAACTGAATGGACACGTCACCATACATATGATTTCAGTCTAATTGATGATCTAAGCTTACCCTTTACAGTCGGTAGGACAGTATTTTCCACCATTCTTTTACGTTTCTCTGAAAGTATTTTGTTGCTGTCTTCCAAATGTGGAAAGTCGTGTTCGTGTGCGTTATGAGTACTTGAAGAAAGCTTGGTCTTGCCATATTGGCCAGTGCAGTCACATTCATGTTCGTTCAGATATTTCATAGATATCCATAACGTCCCAGCAACAGCAAATGTTAGATAGAAGAGCGTTCCAAAGATTACTCCACGAGGTACAACAGCCATTGGCAAGTTTTTTTCGACTTTGAAAAACTGTGTCAAAGGCACCCACTGATATGGAATGTTCCTTCTATCTCACGATTTGTGAAACCTCCAATGGGAATCCTTAAACACTGCATGTCTTTCATAACTATCCTCTTCAAGTGGAATTTAATTTGAGACTATACCAGTTGAAGATGATTTTTTCGATAATTTCCCATACTTTCCACAGTAGTGTAACTCAGTCAATGGCAAATGTTTTGTCACCGAACGGCGACAACCACCGGTACAACGAAGTTCCTTTTTTAGCAGTTTTCTTGGACTTGTTCTGAGCCCGCAGTTTATGAGCGGACAATACTGGTGTTCAAGGGATACGTTGTGTACTGAAAAAGCAAGGGTGTAGTGCGGCCTGTAGTGCGCAGGAGCAGTGGACTCCACGTGGTCTCGAGGTCTCATGAACAGTTGATTTGCAGAAATTGTCGTGAAAATGGTGTCGTTTATTTGTAATGCATGCGGTCAAACCGTAAGGAAAACCCAGGTTGAAAAGCATTATCAAAACGACTGTCGCAGCTGTGATGTTTTGTCGTGTATCGATTGCGGAAAGGACTTTCACGGCGACGAGTATGTTGGACATACTTCGTGCATCACAGAGGCTGAAAAGTACCAAGGCAAACTGTATAAACCAAAAGATAAACTGAACAAAGGCGAGCATAAACAGCAGGAATGGCTAAAGGTGATCATCAGTAATCTTAATATTGAGTTTTACCCGAGGACGGTGAATTGTGTAATCTGCTTGAGGATTGATTTACGGGATGTACATGTCGGGAGGCTTTCATACCGTGAATGCATAATTTGTAGTTTATCTCAGTTTATGTTTATGTTCGATATGTACTCAGCTCTCTCCACCTGTAGGACTTCTTTTCGTCCTTTGCCGCACAAGGTACAGTGTTCTCATACTACATTGGTTTCTCAAGTTTTTCCTTGGAAATATTGAGCTCGCGTACAGGGTTCACCATGTACAGTTAAAGTAAGTTCTCATGTGGGATTCTGGCCGCGGTGACTTCAAAATGCACTTAAACCCATACATACATTTATTAATCCTAATTCTATACAGAAGGAATTCGAAATTTGTCTTGAGTGGTTCTGAAGTAAACATTTAACTGCAATTAGACTTGTAACTTTAATTATTTGGGTGAGGGGGTGTGGATCCTGTAATTTGATATTCCTATATTTCTGTTGGGAGTTGTACTTAGTACACTTTCACCAAACAGCTACATGTAACCAGAGGGTTTCCTGTGGCATCCCTGTAGTGATGACTTAACTTAGGACACCTATGAATTCTCCTCATTGGTGATGATTTCAAACTAGTTATTGTGTCTGAACAGGGACTGTAGCGTACCTAGGCGCTGAGGTATTAATAAAGTAAACCTTCACTACCCAGTGGTTCGTACTCGCTTCATTCCTTTACTGTTCCAAGCTAGAGTCTATCAATACAATAGCGTAGATTTAGCGATCCAGTTTAACGTCAACTTTGATAGCGTCAAATAGCGGTTCGAACTGGAATAAACGTACAAAAAAATACTCTAAATACAAGCAAAATGCGAGCAAAATACAATAGAAAGCAAACTTACATCACTGGGCCATGATATTCCAACAAAGAAGAGGAAATTACACAGGTAAATCACTATATAGAACGCAAATCACTGTAAAATCTCCGAGCCACGTTTTCTTTACGTTCTCATGTGCGAATTCGCTGACCGCACATGAATAACAAGTCCGCTGACCGCACGTGAATAACAAGTCCGCTGACCGAAAAGGAAACATAACGATAACAATGTTCATATTTATGCTAAACAGTTCTTCAGCCACTACAGGGACATATTCTTCAGATTTATCTCATTCAGATTTTAATCTTTTAAATATGTAAGTTTTCATGTCGAGGTGTATGAAACTGTGGTTTAATTGTAACTAAATGAATAAGGTGCTTGTTGCTTGATGGTTAGTCTGTTTGAGGTGAGATTGAGGGATCATTATCATACAGGCTGGGTTACTTTTCATTAGACATACTCTTTTAGTAGAAAGAAACTAGCACAGTTGTAACAAAAATTTTGAGATGTGAGAGACAGAACCATGTAGTAGATGGACATCAAGAATCAAAAGGCAGAGTTGTCGCAGTTACAGTGTAGGCCTTGGATGACTGGGGTAATCTGTACTGTTACAAACAATTTAAGATAATATAGAAGCTCTTAACCCGGAAAGGAGGGGAGGGTGCTCTGCAAAGTTTTGTAAGGGGAAGCTCCGCCCTAAGGTCCATCCCCTTACCCTTTTGTATGCCATTTTGAGGAAATGCAACCCGTTTGGGTATGCCCTTTATTGAAAAACCAGCAGTAATGTGAACCAAAAAAAACAGGTACATTTAAATATTCAGTTCCTGTTCACATTACCGGTACCGTATTTACCCGCGTATAGGCTGCACTTTTTTAACCAAAAACAACGACCGAAGTTTGGGGTGCGGCTAATACGCGGGTACATGAGCTTGGAGGTCATTATTATGCACAATTTTCCAAAACAATAAATCAGCATTAGCTTCATAAGTTCTTGACAGTTTATTGTAACATCAAACAAGTTAACATCATACAAGTTTGCACTTAAACAAGTCCATATCTTTGAAGAATTTTGCTCTTTTCGGTAGCGATAAGTTTATCCAGCCTCCGAACATGTTTCTTGTTCGATGACGTCCAACGTAGCTGGCAGGGAATAGCCAGTCCTCTTCGAGACCCTTTTGAGTGAACCCTTTTCCCAGTCACTTTGCAGACAATTTCTCCACCGTTCTGAATGAAATAGGCAGCAATGCAGCTAAATTCTGCTGGCAGATGTCCCACGAGTTCATTTTCATTTAGGTGAGTTCGATAAACAGCAACAGCAAACTTGTCATCTTCATTTGCCTGCTCCCGATCAGTTGACAACAAATCGCCGATTGTAGGTCTCCACGTCTGTCCGTACACATGAAATCCTCTTATTTTGCTTTCCATTTCATATGTGAAAGTTGTTCCACCCATGTTCTAGTTCCTTTAGGCCTGCAACACAACAAAATCTCAAGTCACAAACAACGCGACCAATTTGTTTCACTTCCACGTGCACGATTCTGTTGTTACCCAGATGGGAGTTCATTTAATGCAATACAGAAATACACCCTAGTATATAACCATGGTAACTGAAATGCGATGCTCTTGAACGAATGAAAACACTCCAAAGAGACGCCAAAGATAAAATTTGTCTCCCGAATGCAAACTCATTTTGAAGAAATCATGAAACCGAAAGGGTCAACTAGAATATTGTACACATCACATTTCAAACTTACTGTTGTTACGTGTGCTTTAGAGAAGGGAAATCGTGCGGCTGCTCGCCAATATCACGTTGACGAGAAGAACGTCCGAAGATGGAGGTAAAACCAGGTGGTTTTGAAGGAACAGCGACGAGACCAAGGAGCTGCCCGACTCTGCTTTCCAAAGTTCCCGGAGTTGGAGACGGAATTGACGCAGTGGATCGAAGAAGCGCAAGGCTGGAATCGCTGTTTCGACAACACTTATTCGCTTAAAAGCACGATCATTGGCAAAAGAAAAGAAGATCAGAGAGTCTGATTTAAAGCCTCTGTGCACTGGTGCCATCACCTCATGAACAGAAACAACCTTTCAATTCATCGACGAACGTCCATTGCTCAGAAGCTTCCTGAAAACCTAGAACACAAACTTCAGAAATTTCAGTCATACATCATTGCGGAACACCGAAAACACCAATATGATCTTTCGCGGATTGGAAATGCGGATCAAACTCCACTGACATTTGACATGCCGTCAAATGCAACAGTTGATTCAGCAGGAACAAAAACAGTTTCAATCGTAACAACTGGTCACGAAAAGGATCGCTTTACTGTCATGTTAGCTTGTCTTGGAGATGGTTCAAAGCTTCCTCCCTATGTCATATTTAAAAGGAAAACATTGCCCAAGGGATTGATATTTCCACAAGGCATTCATGTCCAAGCGCAAGCCAAAGGCTGGATGGATGAAGAACTTGTGAAAGACTGGCTCCGCACTGTTTGGGCGAAGGTTGGAGGTCTCATGAGAAAACGAAATTTACTTGTTTGGGATTCATTCAGAGCACATCTCTGCCAGAATGTAAAACGAGTTTTGCGTGATTCAAAGACAGATGTTGCAGTTATACCGGGAGGAATGACCAGTATCCTGCAGCCCCTGGACGTTGGCGTGAACAAACCGTTCAAAGATCATCTGCGGCGAAGATGGAACAAATGGATGCTTGATGGCGAGCACTCTTTCACACCAGCAGGTCGTATAAGGAAGCCTGATTTGCAGTTGATCTGCAAATGGATCTTAGAAAGCTGGGAAGAAATTTCACCCGTGACAGTCAGACGGTCATTCTTAAAGTGCTGCATTACTAATTCCATTGATGGAACAGAGGATGATATCCTGTGGCAAGATGAAGACGACACTGACCCCTTCAACGATGAGGATGCTGAGGTTGTTGATGAAGAAGGAGAACTTTATTATGCAGAGCAGGATGAAATGTCCACTGTTGAAATTAATGAAAGTGATTACCGTTGTATTTTTGGAAATAGTGACGATGAAAATGACTATGAGGGATTTTAGTCTTTTTGGCAGCTTAGTACTGTAGAAGTTACGAGAATCATGTCTACCATTTGCGATTGTTTGCGAACGATTTAACAAGAAAACTGTTTTGTTTTTGAGAGGTATTCCATTTGTTGACCTTGTAGTCTTGTCAAATCAGAAATTAAAAAAAGTTGTTTCAGTTTATTGGTTTATGTTACTGTTATTGAGAGCTTTTTTTTCTACAAAATTTAGTCAAAAGTTTAGGGTGCGGCCAATACGCAGGTGCGGCCTATACGCGGGTAAATACGGTATATCTAAAAAAGAGATTTCCTGACTCTTTCCATTATAGACTTGTACAGTGTATCTCAACTTGTGAATCCCTACCCCTTCATATACCCAAAAGTTGAAAAAGGTCTCCCTTTCGGGCAGAGCCTTACCATTTACATGTAGGCTGTTATAGGAAAGTACCACCAGAGTTTTTTTAACATGATGAAAAATGTTAAGTTAAGAGCTTTCATCAGTCTCTTTTGTTAAAAGAAATATGTAATTAAGAATAAAGGACTTGTTAAATTTTGAAACCCTGACAGGACACTTCTTTTTACACTGAAATTTCCAAATACATGTACTAAATTAACAATTATTCCATGAGCGCGCGTTGGATATGAGATGATAGATAGCCAACGAGGCGCGTAGCGCCGAGTTGGCTATAATCATCTCATATCCAACAAGCGTGAGTGGAATAATTGTTTTATTAAAAACGCCCCCAAAATATAGAAAACTAGACTACAATAAAAACAAAAAGGCCCAAAAAATCATGCGCACGCTCGCCATTTTTGTAGATCATGGCTCATATACCATGATGGCTAAGCCAATAAAAACTCTCGAATTGCATTGTCCAATGATCCAGTTTTTAATAATGTATAATATTTTTATCATCAGGGTGTGATCTGTTTGAAATAATATTATTATTGGAATGCAGACCTGAGTAATCAGCTGCTATATTGTAATTTTAACATTGTCACTCTCCTTTCCTTTATCAGCAAGTTAGAGAAGCAACAAGATCAGACAAAGCAGATCCAAGGTTAACTCTCCTTCTGGAAAGAATCAGTGAATATTCCAATATCCCTAGAAAGAAAGCAAAATTCCAAGTAAGGTTGTGGCTGTGTTAAATGTTGTATTGATATCACACAGTGTAAACTCCAAATATCACTTCAACATTTACCAGATGACATAATGCTTCCTTTTGTATTAAGGATAACTGTGTGAAAGGCAAGCCATGTCTTGTTTGTTTATTTTCTATATATAGTTTACAAATGAGTGTTTTTAGAAGAGTTATAGGTAGACAAGCAGTTTTCTACTAGTTTACTGTGTTTCAGGTATACATGGCTAACTGTAATGTTTGGATTTGCAGAACTTCTGTAAAAACAGTATCAATGTGAGGGACAGTTCAACTCTGGACAAACTGTGGGAAATATTTTCAGAAAGTACAAAGGTTAGAATACATGTATGCTATACTTTTAATTATCAATTGAAGTGAACAGCAAAAATGTGAAATTTATGTTGTCTTTAATTTGCATTAATTATTTTACTCTGTGTGTCAAAGTGTTGTGTTTTTCATGATAATGTCAGTCATAATCCTTCTTGGAATGAATGATTTATTCTCTGCTTAAAATAGTTGAAAGAGATAACTGTTACCAGTAATTAAGAGTGCACAAGGGTACACTGCTACGCTTCTCACTACCTATCTCAGAATAGATGTGAGTAGCATAGCAATTCAGAGAATGGCATTCATGATAGAACACTAGTAGATTTATACTAAAATTCGATAGAAACATGGACAATATATGAAGGCTTCGGTGGAAAAAGGGCGTTAGGTTTTTTACTGAAAAGTGAACTTTGTCAAAAACGCTCCAAATTTCGCATGCAGTTTTGTTTCCGTGTGTCAAACAATGTTCTGCATGTTTTTTCCCTGAAGTTTGCTTCCTTTTTGAGATATTGCGTATGCAAAAAAACACATTTTTCCAAGGGCATCCTCTGGGGACCTTTTGTTGAATGGAAAACAAAAGAAACCTTTTGTTTCACTAAGCGATCAACTCACTATAATACCTTAAACTCTTACTACTGCTTCGTTAGCACAAGCAGATGAGGTGCTGAACGGGCCAGATTCGAATTTGTTTTGCCGTGACGCCGGTTCGATACAAGGTCGCTCAATTTTTTTTTTCGCTCTGTTCCTTTTCTTTTTTCAAAAATGAAGATATCTATTTTAAAAAAAATGCGTATACAGCGGGAATCTGGAGAGATTTTTTTATACAGGTTATTGTGACGTGAGACAACACGTGAATTTCGATCGAGCGTCAAAGCAAAGAGAAGTGATGCATGATGCAGTACAGCTCTTTCGACTAATATCTTAAGCATTGTTTTTAACATGTACCTTGTAGCCTGCCTGGTGGTTGATAGGCATCCTAAAGCCTTGATAACCCGTAAGTCACCAGCATGTTTTAAAGAAGCAAAACGTGTTCTGTAACTTCCAACGCAACTGATATCAGTGGCAAGTCAGTTATCAGCGTTCGAAGTCAGGTCGATCCAGGCAGCAAAGTCCAAGAGCAGTTCTTGCCCAAGAATAAAACCCTGTCGTGAGTTGTGGCCCATTTGCCAAGCGTTGCTAGCTTCAAAGTTTGGAAAATGAGAACTGCTTTTAGACTTCATGTTTACCCACGCACGAGGTGTAACAGAACCTTCCCGGCATGCATTTCGATCACGTTCGGCAAGACAAGCCAAGACAAGAGAAGACAAGACAAGACTCCGTAAATCACAATAATATTTAACTAATTACAGAGCGTGTTTTTTTTCCTTTTTTATTCCAACATAATAATGGCCAACAAGAAGCGATCGATTGATTCAAACATAGATCTGTGATCCAGGTTGCGATGATTTTACTTCAAATCGGCATGATTTGTAGTGTTTTAAACTTCTGGGATCAGGGGCCATGCAGATGTAAGGAGAGAGACCTGTACGTTGCACAGAAGGGTTAATCTGTTAATCTGTCAGCCCTACATTTTTAAGCTTATACGTTGCAGGCAGTTAAAATGAAATAGAGATCCTTGCTGTGACGCTTTAAAGTGAAATCAACATTTTAACCTATTTAGGCCCGAAATTGCCGTTTTCGAGTTTACGTGCTGGGTGAAATGAACAGCTTGCTGGATTTGAATTGAAATCAACATCCTTGCCGTCATGCCTTAAGTACGTGAAATCGTGTAAAGTGAACACTTGGCTGTAATTTGAGTGAAATTAACGTCTTTGCGGTCGCGTGATAACGTGAAATCACAATTTTAACAGTTTAAAAAACCTGAAATCAACATTTTTTAAGGTTACATCTTGATTGTTTTCCTTGGCCTAACACTGCACTAACCTTAACGCGTCCTGACCTTAACTCTAACGTTATCCGAAGCGCTAACCCTAACAATGAAACGCTAGCGCTAATCCTAGGCAATAACCCTCACCCTTCAACTCTAACCCTAGTTTCAAACGGTAACACTAAACGTTAACTCTAAGCCTCCTAACCTTGTTCCGTAACCCTAGTTTCAAGCGGTAACCCTATTTCAAGCGGTAACCCTAGTTTCAAGCGGTAGCCCTAAGCGTTAACTCTAAGCCTAACCTTGTTCCGTAACCCTAGTTTAGAGCGATAACCCTAGTTTTAAGCGGTAACCCTAGTTTCAAGCGATAGTCCTAAGCGTTAACTCTAAGCCTAACCTTGTTCCGTAACCCTAGTTTCAAGCGGTAACCCTATTTCAAGAGGTAACCCTAGTTTCAAGCGGTAGCCCTAAGCGTTAACTCTAAGCCTAACCTTGTTCCGTAACCCTAACCCTTCAACGCTAGCCCTAGTTTCGAGCGGTAACCCTAACCCTAAGTAAAACCCTAAAGGTTTAAGTCCTTGCGGTGGCGTGATAATGTGAAATCAAAATTTTAAGTCTCTGTAAATGACCTGATATCAACATTGTCTAGCTTGCGCCATCGCGTGAAATTAACATTTGGCTGTAATTTGAGTGAAATCAACGTCTTTGCGGTCGCACGTTAACGTGAAATAAAAGTTTTAACGGTTTTAACCTGACATCAACATTTTTTGAGGTTACACGTTGCAAAAGATCAATATTTTGCTGGATTTTAAGTGAAATTACCGTCTTTGCGGTCACGTGCTGACGTGACAACAAATACAGGGTTTTTTTGCATACGTAATATCTCGAAAACGAAACAAACTTCAGCAAAAAAACATGCAGAACATTGTCTAACGCACCTAAACAAAACTGCATGCGAAATTTGGAGCGTTTTTGATAAATTTCATTTTTGAGTAAAAAACCTAACGCCTTTTTCCACCGAGCCTTCATATAGTTTTATTATTGTAATTTCTTTATTGTTATAATAGGAAAACCCACAAGAGAGTGAAGCTAACAGCAATGGTGTACATGTACCTGAACAAGAGAAAGGCAATGAAAATCAGGAAGATGAAGTTGATAAAGGTTTCAAAAAACACGAGAAACAACAAAAGATAATGAACTCGAGATCCTTAATGATGAACAAGAGTCAAAAGGAAAGAAAAGTAAAAAGTCTAAAGACTCTAAAAAACAAAAGAAAGGAGAAAAAATGAAGACATTGACATGCATGAAGGTGAACAGAAGTCAATAGCAAAGAAAAGTGAAAAGGACTGTACTAGAAATACAGATAATATGGATGGTCATGATAGAAACAAAAAGCAACGGAAAAGAAGAAGTGATGATGAACAGCAGAGAGGTTTGTGTGTTAAGTAACTTTAAACATTGTACATTGTAAGATGCCTAGTATTTTTTCCATTTAAAAGTTCTAAGCTAAAACCAGTGATGAAGGATCTGATACCTTACCAGGTGATCTGACCGTAAATCATTAACCAATCATCTTCGAGGAGAAATTATTTTTAAAGCCGCACAGAATTCTTGGCACCCCTGGTTGAGCTTGTACTGACCTTCGACACATTGATCACGCTGTGTGGATAAGCATGGCACTTTTCAGTCAGGAGTCCTTTTTTTCTCATAGTACTTTGGTTTTGGGTAGAGTTATAACTTTATACTGAGTATTCTTTTAAGATGTTTAAACTTAGAAAAGTTCAATACATGATTATCTAGACCACCAAAGTTGGTTAGTTGGCTTGTAGGCTTTCTGCAAGTTCTCTCCCACAAGAGGTGCATTTGCGGGTTAAATCTAAAAACTTCCAAGGTATTGTTTTCACTCTTAACAGGGATAAATTACTGCTTTGGGCTTTGAAATAGAAAGGAAAAATACAATTCAATGTTTATGTGGCCTCAGAATGGAGGATCAATGAGTACAGAGTCCTCAGAACTTTCTGGTGAAGAAGGTTTTCTTCCTACAACTGCCGCGAAAATATGAAGATCAGGGGCGCTTATAGCTTTCAAGTAAGTTTTGACGACAGTCACAGATCTAAAGCAGCTTTTCGAACCTAAGAAACAAAAATGGTAATGTGCATTATTATAGCCTGCGAAAACAGCTGTCCTTCTTCGCTCCCAGCCCGAGTGGCATTTCGCACGCCACTTGGGCCGGGAGCGAAGAAAGACGGCTGTTTTTGCAGGCTAGCATTATTACTTCAAAGTTGAATTCAACAATTGGTAAAGCCACTGGCATTAAAGTGACTGCAAAAGCGGTCGGCAAAACACCAAACTTTTGCGTTAGTGTGAAGAATAATTTGAAGCTCATGGAGCGAAGCACGTCTACAAAATTTTGAACAATTTTTTGCTTTTAATAGGTTTCTTCCCCTCAGCTTGAATGAAAATTTATTGTTATTGAACTTCCTTGTGTATTTCTTTCATTTGGTTCCCGGTATAATTTGGGAATTTTAGGTTTTAAAAGTGAACAGTAACTTGCACACCGGATATCTGTATATTTAAGGATTTACGGCAACTTCTGGGCGCTTTGCTTATTTAGTTTGTTTGCTTCGTTCAAATAAATTTTTTTTGCGTCTTATTAGCTACCACAAAACCACTGGGAAAAGAGCCAAAGTAGCCACTAATTTAATACAGTTGAAATACGACTGATCTCAAAATAATTGGCTTGTTGTTTTCGTCTCTTTGATTCACAACTTTCATCTTCCTTTTGCAGCGCCGAAATACATTTTTCGTCACACGGCGAAGAAATAACTCGATTTCTTGTTTTCAGATTGATTTTTACAAGTTCTTCGCTTTATTTTTTTGGTTATTTTATCAAATGTTAGCCGTCGTAGTACAAGAATGAAATACCGTTGTATTTGGTTTCGTTTTTGTCCTCCAAAGGCAATATTAGTAAATCATCATGTGTTTTCGCAAAGCCAATTTTCTCAGCTTCTTTATGTAGGACATTTTGTTGCGAGGTAAAGAAATAATATTGTCTTGTTTTCTCATCAGTTTTACACATCAGTTTAAGTTCTCTTCATTCATATATATTTTTTGGTATGTTGACCCTTCATATATTCAACCCTAAATAAACGATGTTCTGAAACTGGATCTTGTGTTTGTGATTGAGTTGGAGAGTGTTAAATCGATTGGCCAACCGAACTAGTGCTGTGGCCGACGTATGGTAATAATAAAATTAATCACTAAATAAAAGCAAATTAGAGATCGATGGAATACAGTAACTTTAATACTGTTTAAAAGGTACACTATTAAAAGCAAATTAAAGTAAAACATCGAGTGATTTTCAAGCTTACAATAGGATGCTGCCAGCGCTACATGTTGTGCGATTCAAGGACTCAAATCGCTACCATCCAAGTGTAGAACAGATTCACCGTTGAACTGAAAGAGACTTCCCAACTGTCCAAATCAACACGTCTCATATTCACAGCAGAATTCCGAGTTCCAATTGCGGTATAAGACAAGACAAAATAATTCTCAAGTGCATCAGCATTTACTCTGGCAGTGACTTACGACTACGAGTGGGCTGCCTTATGGGATACGGCAATAAAATTTTCTCTCCAGTCTCGCGCAATGACGTCACCAGATCTCCTGGTAGTGTCTCCCTTTGTATATCTTGAGCCAACAGAGAAAATAATGAACTTCTATGAGAGGTTAAGGCTGTGTCAGGCTGAGTGGCTGATTACAACCAGGGCTTATCCCAGTTTCCTGTTGCAATAAGTGATTGACTAGGAGTACATGTATTTCTACCCCCACCCCCTGGATGAAATGCTAGTCCATTGCAGGGTTACCTCCCCCCCAGTATTAAATTTCCCAGACAGTAGTAACTCATTTATACACCTTGGATGGAGAGAAGCTCTCTCATGCATACATGTAAAGTCATTTACAATACTTTGTCACTGTCCGAGGAAACTCAAATGGACAAAATGGTTTTAAAAATTGATTGAAGGATATGAAGGAAGTCTTGTGTTGATCCTGTTGATTCAAGATGTACATTTTCAGAGCAAACACTCAGTTTCCTTAGGATACAAAGCATTTTGTCTTTTGCTTCACAGTGTATGTACATGTACATGTATATTTTAAACTCATCTTTCTCCTGCAATGATGACCTAACTAATAGGACACATATTATGATCACCTCATAGAGGATGATTTCAAACACTTATTTCTCTGAGTAGGACAAAGTAAAGAGTTACTGACAGGTTTTGGTATTTTTATTATTGACTAAAGTAATTACAATTCTCCTAGATCGAGAGTTGACATCTAGAGTGAAGACATTCTTCAGTTTTTAACTAAATGTGGACTACAGCTGAAAATATACATGTAAATCCATTGTATTGTTATTACTCTGGTGCTTCCTTACTGCTGTGATCCTTATAGAAAAGGATAAGACAAGATGGAGGGCTGGACAGATTGACATGAACTTGTCCAAAAAAGTGTTTGGCCGCCAATGTACATGTGTCAAATGTGGTTATCAAATCAAAACACATGCCAACTGAAGACGTTTTAATCTTACAAAATGTCCCAATCAAACAATCATAGTTAAGGTCATCAATATTTAGCAAATTCAGGGCTCACACAATAAAAGTAACCAGCAGTGCTTGCCATACTTCAACTACAGTTTCACTGGTTAAGTGAAACTGTATATTTATTGACAGCTAGGTGTGTTGCAGTTGCATAATCATGTACTTGCAAACTGTAGGATGTAATTTATACCTGACTCTGTCAAAATGACTTTTTCAGGCCCACAACTCAGTCATTAAGCTCACATTAATTTCATAGTTGGATGTTATTAATTTTGCTTTATTTTTGTACATGAATGAACTCAGATGAACATCCACAGTCCAAAGTGTCAAAAGTTGAACTAGAAGAAACCATCCCAGAGAAAAGTGAGTGCATCTGCATTTTAGGTAGTTATATGAATTCCTGATGGTTAGTTTTGTCAGCTTTCCATACATATAAGTACCTTAGCAAGGAAACTTAATTTTCAAGTCCACCATTCCTGCAATGATGACTTAACTTAGGACACCTATGATCACCTCACAGAGGATGATTTCAAACAAAGTTACTTTCCTGAGCAGGATCACATACCTCCTATATTTAAGTTTTACTCAGCTTGATTAGCTTTTTAGTTGTCCTGAGTAAACGCAACCTTTTTTTGTATGAATATGTAAACGTTGAACTTTATTTGGTAATAAAGCTTTTGTTGTTGTTGTTAGAAGTGAGGTAATTGCAGTGTTCTTTTCATTTCACCTCACAGGTCAAAAACCAGGGTTGGCCAGGGTTTTTGGGTATATGGTATACAAGGGCTTTTTAAATCGGGTATACGGTATATTGCCGCTTAAATACGGGTATTCGGTATATCACTTTCTTTGAATTGTTGGGCTCTAGTTTTTCTCCTTATAACACGATACGAAATGCCCTTCACAAACAAGAGTGAAGCAACAAAAATGTCGAAAGACCGAAAAAAAAGGCAAATGTACAAATACCACGAACCGTAGGAGTCGTGTTTGGCCTGTCTATTTTATCTACCATCATTGCAATAATTGTTTTGACAGAGCCCCGTTCTACGTCGTGCGAGACATACCAGCACTCAACCAACTTCAAGGAACATAAAGCAAAAGTTACGCACTCAACATATAGCATCAACTCCATTTTAAGAAGGGGTTTGCAAAACAAACGTGCGTTTATATTAAATTTGCTCCATACTGTAGATCAGCCATCGAGTGCATCAGAAATCTAGAAAAATGCCGTCAAACAAACCCAAAATAACGAGGTCGAGCTTCCAAAAAAGTAAGGATCGAAAAGTACATTACTCCATTGGCTAGCTGTTATAGCCAATAGAAACCAGGGATTTTTGATCGGCAACAAGGGTTATAAACACACCACTAAAAGTCTATGCCAAGCCACAGAATGTCTAACATTCTCACTTATGTACGAGTTGTGCTAGCAACTTCAGACGTACAGAGTATTTTAAAAATACCGGCAACGGATGAGATCTACATGGCCCGGGCCACATGGAGGATCGAAACCATGGTCTTGCCCTGAACTAAGCCGAACAATAGCATATACAACACGCAACACAGTCAACAGACTTGCGCATAAAGAGCTATATTTGAATACTGTGGTACCAGAACGATCAAAGGAGGAATAAAACTATACATTGAGCTCCAGAAACATAAGCTCGATCAGATAGCTGCATAAATTAAACATAAGAAATTCTCTAGACAAGCGTATACCTTTCTTGAAGCAAAGCTACGGCGTCCCCGAAGAAAAATGTACGAAGGCAAATATGATACCCGTGACAAGAATCTATCTACTGTACTTGCAAACAGTTCTAATCATAGCCGGGCCCGGCGTCACAATTTAGAATGCAAGTTAGCAACTCATTCACAGTAAACGTCATATTTTGTCGCTCAAAAGCAAATACTTGGAGACCTCAAAATTTATCTTGCAATAGAAATTAGACAGTACAATGCTTACATTAATTTTGGGTATATTTGGATGAATTTTGGGTATTTTGGCGAATTTTTTTCGGGTATACTGGGTATACCACTACCCCCCTGGCCGACCCTGAAAAACCTGAAATATAATACTGTACATGTAAAAATGTGGAGTAAACTATTCCCCAGAGCCTCTATTGAGGTCTTTTGTTTCAGGCTGAATTGTAATAATTATATCAAATTGGTCTATTTTCAGATTTATTTAACTTTTACTTGCTGATGTACACATATAGACAACTGAAATGCATGCAATGTTTACATTACTAATAGCTTATATTATGTTATGTGAATTTACAAGCTAACTGTTTAACTATAGTTAAAGTTATTCTGTAATAAAAAGTTACATTACTTTTATTACACAGCAGATCACTTCAACTGGAAGTCCACAATTAAAGCAGTGTTAAGGCAAGCTCCTGACCAAGAGTTACCAATAAAAAGATTAAGAAAAAAGGTAAATCGGGTTAATGAAATGAGACTCTTGTTTTTGTTGTTGCTTCCATATTAGGCCTGGTAGAAGAAGAGGAGAGTTAACTTGGCTAATAAGCTTTCTGTGATACTCCAAAATATTTTTTAATGTTTGTGATTTGTCTTGCAGGTTCTGGCAGAATTTCAAGCAAGAGGGACCAATGAAAAAAAATTGACTGATAATGAACTGAGAGCTTTGTTTGAGAAGAAGATTACAAAAAATCCAAAATTTAAAGTCCACAAAGACAGAGTAAAGCTTGTCAAATAACCTAATAAAATTAAAAATATGTATTTATAATTAAGTTGTTGTTGACAAGAGACATAATAATGACAGTGCATTATTAGGATCAGAACGTTTATGTTTTATTTATTGTTATGCTCTTTTACATATGTGCATGTATTGTTAACAATTTAACTTTCTTTTGAAAGCAGAAACATTCTTACCAGTTTATTTTTGATTTGTGTTTGAATTTGAAGCGCTAGATGTGAGTGTAAGTGTTATGGAAACCTAGTTGTATTTGCAAAATAAAAGTTAGAAATATTCATTTTTCAGCAGTGTCTGGTGGTACATGTCTTTTTTGTGGCAATCTCATTAAAAGAGTTATGGTAACAGAAAATTGGCTAAGGCTGTTTTCTATTTTAGGCAGGTTGTAGTCGGTGTTGTAATCAGAAGCACAGTGAGACAATCTAGTCTAAATCCAACCACCAGAGTTGAAAGCAAAACACTGATTCTGTATGGCTTATATTCCAGTGAAAACTAGATAATTTGCTGGAATCAGAAACAGAAGCAGAATTAACCAATCACAATGCTTGACTCTTGGCCTTGTGATTGCTTTGATCTCCCACTTCTGCCCCTGATTCCCACAATATTGGTTTCTCTGGATCATAGCAAAGGAGTCTTGAACAGTATTTGAAGAAAATGGAAACGATTGATTCTTCCAACTCCAACTCCACTGAGCTTATGAGTCTGCTTTTTGTTTTTGACTACCATGGGTAATAAGCACTTGACTATGCATGACTTCAATACTGACTCCATAAAAAAAAAACCAGCCCTAAGGAGCTGTTCTGTAATCAAGATTAATATGTAAAGTGGAGATTAAACAATTCTGCTTTTTGTCTTTGACTACCATGGCTAATAAGCACTTGACTATGTATGAGTCCAATACTGACTCCATAAAAAAAAACCAGCCCTAAGGAGCTGTTCTGTAATCAAGATTAATATCTAAAGCAGATATTAAACATAATTATTATTGGATGAGGTTGAGCATGATATCATGAATTATCAAAACCGAGGTCTGTGTCATCTGCCGAAGCCAAAGGCTGAGGCAGGTAACACAGACACGAGGTTTTGATAATTCATGATGTCATGCGAAAACCAAATTCAATAATTGTTTTATTATACATTTTTCACATAATTCAGAGAAGCGAAGCGTTCAGCCATTTTGTTTCTGAGAACTCTCCAAGGGGCTTAGTAACCAGGCAGACATTGAACTTTACACGATAAATGCAATATCTGCAGCAGATATTGCATTTATCATGTCAAGTTCACAAGCTATTGTGAATTGACTGAATGCTCTCGACCAATCAGATTTTTCATAGTGAGTCTGATGTATAATAACTGTAATTGAGGACCTGTCCACAGAGGGGAAGGTCCTCTGCTTATGGTTATTGGCCCATCTGTTAATAAAAAAAGCCCCTTGACAATATGAACAACAGAAGTTTTCTAGTTTCAAAATGTCTCTCGGCATACTGTTATGACTAAGTACAAAGGACATTCCTAATAAGGCTTATATTAAGGCTTATATATCATTGAGGAGTTTATTATCTTTATTTAGAGATAAATCTACAAGTGAATATTTAATTAGTAGACAGAAGGATAGTACCGGTAATTTTTGGCATTGTTCCTGTTTTTGGAGAGGTGGAATTATCAGGAGGGATTTTGTTTGAGGGGCTGGTGATGTTTTCATGGTTGATGGTCTTGTAAGTCCTGGGGTCATGTAGCAGTTCTCATAAGGTCTCGCATGAATGGCTTGCTTCCCTTTGAGAGTACAATGGAACAACAAAAACAATTCCCCTAGCCCTGGAACAACAGCTGCTACATTGATAAAACGATAGCAGCTTAGGACGTTCTACACTTCTGAAATTCCACGTTGGTATGGCCATTATCTTGGGAATAGTCGACACACCCAAGTTCATTGGTTCAATGTTTGGAAATAATTATACAATATAAGTGCACAGAGTTTCACCAGGCTAAGCTTGCTTCTTAAGCGTTCTCAAAGAACTTACAAGGAGCAAAACCTTGTTCCCAAGGTCCCTCTACCTCCTGTCACACAATGCCTTTAGGTGGAAAGAAGAGAGACTCTGGGAATGACATTGCAAGGAGCAAGTTAAAAATGTCCTTTACAAACACAAATCATGTCCAAGAAATTGTAAGTGCTAAGACTTGAGACGGTGGCTTCTGATGCATTATACAGGGTTCACAAATGTATTCACCCGAAACATTCCCGAGTTAGCGGCATTAAAATTAGTAATGTCGTGACAAAAGAAGCTTCTCAAATATTGCTGTAGACACTATGGGGTGATGCTCGATATACCAAGTCAATATATGCACTATTGTCTCGTTCTTTTGTGTGAAGTCTATTGTGTTATTGTGTAAGGGATAGGAATCATTGTTGTGTTCTTTGTGACGTAACTCGAGACTTGCTATTCACTTGGTATATCGTGCACCAGCCGACACTATGGCACTTACGGAAACTGCAAATAAATTTAGTCAGTCTTTGAGGGGACTCATTCACCGATGTAGCATATGATGTCGGTCAAGTTGAAACGTTTCTCGGTTGTATTAATCGATATCGTGTATTTTGAACTGGTTTACTGTTAACACCATCGGTGGCAGCCTAATAAGAATGTGCTATTCCGAGACACGATGTGACTATTTGATAATTTATTTAGTAATTGTTTATTGATGATATGAAAATTTGCCTCTTGATTGAAACAAAATCATTCCTCTTCCAGTTTTTTCATAAGTTAATAACATTTTATTTTTTCTCAGCAAAAAAGCAAGCATATCTTCTTTGTATGATTCTGAGAAAACAAGGGTATCATGTTACAGACTTTGCGAGGAAAACAAAAGTAACAAGTTACAAATGTTGGCGTTGAAAAACTAAAAGTATCACGTTTGCTAGTTCAATGTATTATGAATTTAGAATGAACGAAATTCAACGTAAAACAACACAGTAAAATTTAAAATCGTCTTGACAAACAGTAATTGTAAGTTATTTTTGGGCCTTGAACTAACAAGTTACATACAGGCAGCAGATGACTCAAAACGTATTGACAGTCCTGCATAACACTCTGCACTATCTGAGATTGTCTCACTAGTTAATCCTAGATTAGTCTCTTACAGCCATTTGGTCACTTGGGGAGAAGTGAGAAAAATAATGATAGAGAAAAAAAGGAGGGGGGAGGGGTATTAAGTGAAGAGCATTCCCACACTATGCCTCTCCTGTTTTTTGCTTTCAAGCAACCCAAACAAAATGCTCAATTGATTGTTTCCAAATAAAGACTACTAATTTGGCCCATTTTAACTTTTATTTTAAAAATTGAACAGTAACACTAATTAAAAATATCTTGAGAATTAGAATATTCTTTAAATCTTCATATATGACAAAATATTATATTCTAAATTTTATTGCAAATGCAAAGAATAGAATTTTCTCTGTAATCTAGGAAAGCATTGAAGAATCATTTTATAAAGCAAAATTTCCCAATACAGTGACGTCACATTTCCTTTTCTTTCACCCTGACCTACAAGTAGGGCGTCAAAAAGAACTGTTTCTCTTACAATGTAAAAGTGGCAAGGAGATAGTTACTTGTTTTTAATAGTGAAAGGACAGCTTTTCCTTGTTCAAATAAATTTACGTCCTAATCTGCCGTCTGATATTTCCCAAACACCCCTAATCCATGAGAAACCCTATTAAAACAACAACTGAACAACTCTGAGGAGCTTCCTTTGTTTTGCTGGGTTGTCTTTAGCTAACAGTCTACTGGTACCTGTACCAATTTATGTACCTTTGCGAAGGAAGGTATGTGACACCTAAAAGGCATGACTTATTCTAATGAATCTGGACTGCTCAACCGTAGGTGTGTGTGTCCCACTAATCATTTGGCCCTTACATCTCACACTTGCATTGTTCCTGTATGGCTTTCACCCAGGCCTTTATAGTCAATTGATTTTGATGACGTATCTGAGATCAACGGCCTGGAGAACCCTTCTCCCAATCCCTCCTGAACCAGGTGCCCCAAAAATGGTTGACCTCAGCAAAATTTTGAGGCCTGGGAACTTGGCAAATCTAACACATCTAGTACCATTAAGGTAAAAATGAATTGTTTACTTGTAAGCTTGATAAAGGAAGTTTTGCCAACAGGGACCTGCTTTTCAGTAATTAAAAATTAATCTGACTTAATGATCATTTTTGCGTTGTTAAACTAGGTACATGTAAGGTATATGCACTGGTAAATTTTGCCCATTTTTGCATCATTTTCTTTTTTTTCTTTTTCATTTTTGTCTAGGAGATTATAAAAACATTTAACATCACTGAGCCAATGATTCCGCCACGTCCCAGGATGAATCATGTCAACAGTGTTGGTCCTAGTAATCGCAGAAACCAGATTGATGATGATGATGAAGAGGAGGGAGAGGATGACAATTAGCCCAGCACATTATACTGAGAGATTTGTGAAACCTATCAAAGGAGAAATCTCATGTTGTTTTAAGGGAATCTCTGTCAATCTCTGGAGATAGGATACACCTATGCTGGGAGCAAATGTGATAATTATTTATTGCTAGGAAAGTCAGAGACCACTGTGTGCATGCACATGTTTCTACACTACATGTTACTGTTAACTTTGGACTTGTATTAAATCTCATGGTTGTTTCAGTTTGTTGTTTTAATAGGGTTTCTCATGGATTAGGGGTGTTTGGGAAATATCAGACGGCAGATTAGGACGTAAATTTATTTGAACAAGGAAAAGCTGTCCTTTCACTATTAAAAACAAGTAACTATCTCCTTGCCACTTTTACATTGTAAGAGAAACAGTTCTTTTTGACGCCCTACTTGTAGGTCAGGGTGAAAGAAAAGGAAATGTGACGTCACTGTATTGGGAAATTTTGCTTTATAAAATGATTCTTCAATGCTTTCCTAGATTACAGAGAAAATTCTATTCTTTGCATTTGCAATAAAATTTAGAATATAATATTTTGTCATATATGAAGATTTAAAGAATATTCTAATTCTCAAGATATTTTTAATTAGTGTTACTGTTCAATTTTTAAAATAAAAGTTAAAATGGGCCAAATTAGTAGTCTTTATTTGGAAACAATCAATTGAGCATTTTGTTTGGGTTGCTTGAAAGCAAAAAACAGGAGAGGCATAGTGTGGGAATGCTCTTCACTTAATACCCCTCCCCCCTCCTTTTTTTCTCTATCATTATTTTTCTCACTTCTCCCCAAGTGACCAAATGGCTGTAAGAGACTAATCTAGGATTAACTAGTGAGACAATCTCAGATAGTGCAGAGTGTTATGCAGGACTGTCAATACGTTTTGAGTCATCTGCTGCCTGTATGTAACTTGTTAGTTCAAGGCCCAAAAATAACTTACAATTACTGTTTGTCAAGACGATTTTAAATTTTACTGTGTTGTTTTACGTTGAATTTCGTTCATTCTAAATTCATAATACATTGAACTAGCAAACGTGATACTTTTAGTTTTTCAACGCCAACATTTGTAACTTGTTACTTTTGTTTTCCTCGCAAAGTCTGTAACATGATACCCTTGTTTTCTCAGAATCATACAAAGAAGATATGCTTGCTTTTTTGCTGAGAAAAAATAAAATGTTATTAACTTATGAAAAAACTGGAAGAGGAATGATTTTGTTTCAATCAAGAGGCAAATTTTCATATCATCAATAAACAATTACTAAATAAATTATCAAATAGTCACATCGTGTCTCGGAATAGCACATTCTTATTAGGCTGCCACCGATGGTGTTAACAGTAAACCAGTTCAAAATACACGATATCGATTAATACAACCGAGAAACGTTTCAACTTGACCGACATCATATGCTACATCGGTGAATGAGTCCCCTCAAAGACTGACTAAATTTATTTGCAGTTTCCGTAAGTGCCATAGTGTCGGCTGGTGCACGATATACCAAGTGAATAGCAAGTCTCGAGTTACGTCACAAAGAACACAACAATGATTCCTATCCCTTACACAATAACACAATAGACTTCACACAAAAGAACGAGACAATAGTGCATATATTGACTTGGTATATCGAGCATCACCCCATAGTGTCTACAGCAATATTTGAGAAGCTTCTTTTGTCACGACATTACTAATTTTAATGCCGCTAACTCGGGAATGTTTCGGGTGAATACATTTGTGAACCCTGTATAATGCATCAGAAGCCACCGTCTCAAGTCTTAGCACTTACAATTTCTTGGACATGATTTGTGTTTGTAAAGGACATTTTTAACTTGCTCCTTGCAATGTCATTCCCAGAGTCTCTCTTCTTTCCACCTAAAGGCATTGTGTGACAGGAGGTAGAGGGACCTTGGGAACAAGGTTTTGCTCCTTGTAAGTTCTTTGAGAACGCTTAAGAAGCAAGCTTAGCCTGGTGAAACTCTGTGCACTTATATTGTATAATTATTTCCAAACATTGAACCAATGAACTTGGGTGTGTCGACTATTCCCAAGATAATGGCCATACCAACGTGGAATTTCAGAAGTGTAGAACGTCCTAAGCTGCTATCGTTTTATCAATGTAGCAGCTGTTGTTCCAGGGCTAGGGGAATTGTTTTTGTTGTTCCATTGTACTCTCAAAGGGAAGCAAGCCATTCATGCGAGACCTTATGAGAACTGCTACATGACCCCAGGACTTACAAGACCATCAAACCATGAAAACATCACCAGCCCCTCAAACAAAATCCCTCCTGATAATTCCACCTCTCCAAAAACAGGAACAATGCCAAAAATTACCGGTACTATCCTTCTGTCTACTAATTAAATATTCACTTGTAGATTTATCTCTAAATAAAGATAATAAACTCCTCAATGATATATAAGCCTTAATATAAGCCTTATTAGGAATGTCCTTTGTACTTAGTCATAACAGTATGCCGAGAGACATTTTGAAACTAGAAAACTTCTGTTGTTCATATTGTCAAGGGGCTTTTTTTATTAACAGATGGGCCAATAACCATAAGCAGAGGACCTTCCCCTCTGTGGACAGGTCCTCAATTACAGTTATTATACATCAGACTCACTATGAAAAATCTGATTGGTCGAGAGCATTCAGTCAATTCACAATAGCTTGTGAACTTGACATGATAAATGCAATATCTGCTGCAGATATTGCATTTATCGTGTAAAGTTCAATGTCTGCCTGGTTACTAAGCCCCTTGGAGAGTTCTCAGAAACAAAATGGCTGAACGCTTCGCTTCTCTGAATTATGTGAAAAATGTATAATAAAACAATTATTGAATTTGGTTTTCGCATGACATCATGAATTATCAAAACCTCGTGTCTGTGTTACCTGCCTCAGCCTTTGGCTTCGGCAGATGACACAGACCTCGGTTTTGATAATTCATGATATCATGCTCAACCTCATCCAATAATAATTATTGTTTAATATCTGCTTTAGATATTAATCTTGATTACAGAACAGCTCCTTAGGGCTGGTTTTTTTTTATGGAGTCAGTATTGGACTCATACATAGTCAAGTGCTTATTAGCCATGGTAGTCAAAGACAAAAAGCAGAATTGTTTAATCTCCACTTTACATATTAATCTTGATTACAGAACAGCTCCTTAGGGCTGGTTTTTTTTTTATGGAGTCAGTATTGAAGTCATGCATAGTCAAGTGCTTATTACCCATGGTAGTCAAAAACAAAAAGCAGACTCATAAGCTCAGTGGAGTTGGAGTTGGAAGAATCAATCGTTTCCATTTTCTTCAAATACTGTTCAAGACTCCTTTGCTATGATCCAGAGAAACCAATATTGTGGGAATCAGGGGCAGAAGTGGGAGATCAAAGCAATCACAAGGCCAAGAGTCAAGCATTGTGATTGGTTAATTCTGCTTCTGTTTCTGATTCCAGCAAATTATCTAGTTTTCACTGGAATATAAGCCATACAGAATCAGTGTTTTGCTTTCAACTCTGGTGGTTGGATTTAGACTAGATTGTCTCACTGTGCTTCTGATTACAACACCGACTACAACCTGCCTAAAATAGAAAACAGCCTTAGCCAATTTTCTGTTACCATAACTCTTTTAATGAGATTGCCACAAAAAAGACATGTACCACCAGACACTGCTGAAAAATGAATATTTCTAACTTTTATTTTGCAAATACAACTAGGTTTCCATAACACTTACACTCACATCTAGCGCTTCAAATTCAAACACAAATCAAAAATAAACTGGTAAGAATGTTTCTGCTTTCAAAAGAAAGTTAAATTGTTAACAATACATGCACATATGTAAAAGAGCATAACAATAAATAAAACATAAACGTTCTGATCCTAATAATGCACTGTCATTATTATGTCTCTTGTCAACAACAACTTAATTATAAATACATATTTTTAATTTTATTAGGTTATTTGACAAGCTTTACTCTGTCTTTGTGGACTTTAAATTTTGGATTTTTTGTAATCTTCTTCTCAAACAAAGCTCTCAGTTCATTATCAGTCAATTTTTTTTCATTGGTCCCTCTTGCTTGAAATTCTGCCAGAACCTGCAAGACAAATCACAAACATTAAAAAATATTTTGGAGTATCACAGAAAGCTTATTAGCCAAGTTAACTCTCCTCTTCTTCTACCAGGCCTAATATGGAAGCAACAACAAAAACAAGAGTCTCATTTCATTAACCCGATTTACCTTTTTTCTTAATCTTTTTATTGGTAACTCTTGGTCAGGAGCTTGCCTTAACACTGCTTTAATTGTGGACTTCCAGTTGAAGTGATCTGCTGTGTAATAAAAGTAATGTAACTTTTTATTACAGAATAACTTTAACTATAGTTAAACAGTTAGCTTGTAAATTCACATAACATAATATAAGCTATTAGTAATGTAAACATTGCATGCATTTCAGTTGTCTATATGTGTACATCAGCAAGTAAAAGTTAAATAAATCTGAAAATAGACCAATTTGATATAATTATTACAATTCAGCCTGAAACAAAAGACCTCAATAGAGGCTCTGGGGAATAGTTTACTCCACATTTTTACATGTACAGTATTATATTTCAGGTTTTTCAGGGTCGGCCAGGGGGGTAGTGGTATACCCAGTATACCCGAAAAAAATTCGCCAAAATACCCAAAATTCATCCAAATATACCCAAAATTAATGTAAGCATTGTACTGTCTAATTTCTATTGCAAGATAAATTTTGAGGTCTCCAAGTATTTGCTTTTGAGCGACAAAATATGACGTTTACTGTGAATGAGTTGCTAACTTGCATTCTAAATTGTGACGCCGGGCCCGGCTATGATTAGAACTGTTTGCAAGTACAGTAGATAGATTCTTGTCACGGGTATCATATTTGCCTTCGTACATTTTTCTTCGGGGACGCCGTAGCTTTGCTTCAAGAAAGGTATACGCTTGTCTAGAGAATTTCTTATGTTTAATTTATGCAGCTATCTGATCGAGCTTATGTTTCTGGAGCTCAATGTATAGTTTTATTCCTCCTTTGATCGTTCTGGTACCACAGTATTCAAATATAGCTCTTTATGCGCAAGTCTGTTGACTGTGTTGCGTGTTGTATATGCTATTGTTCGGCTTAGTTCAGGGCAAGACCATGGTTTCGATCCTCCATGTGGCCCGGGCCATGTAGATCTCATCCGTTGCCGGTATTTTTAAAATACTCTGTACGTCTGAAGTTGCTAGCACAACTCGTACATAAGTGAGAATGTTAGACATTCTGTGGCTTGGCATAGACTTTTAGTGGTGTGTTTATAACCCTTGTTGCCGATCAAAAATCCCTGGTTTCTATTGGCTATAACAGCTAGCCAATGGAGTAATGTACTTTTCGATCCTTACTTTTTTGGAAGCTCGACCTCGTTATTTTGGGTTTGTTTGACGGCATTTTTCTAGATTTCTGATGCACTCGATGGCTGATCTACAGTATGGAGCAAATTTAATATAAACGCACGTTTGTTTTGCAAACCCCTTCTTAAAATGGAGTTGATGCTATATGTTGAGTGCGTAACTTTTGCTTTATGTTCCTTGAAGTTGGTTGAGTGCTGGTATGTCTCGCACGACGTAGAACGGGGCTCTGTCAAAACAATTATTGCAATGATGGTAGATAAAATAGACAGGCCAAACACGACTCCTACGGTTCGTGGTATTTGTACATTTGCCTTTTTTTTCGGTCTTTCGACATTTTTGTTGCTTCACTCTTGTTTGTGAAGGGCATTTCGTATCGTGTTATAAGGAGAAAAACTAGAGCCCAACAATTCAAAGAAAGTGATATACCGAATACCCGTATTTAAGCGGCAATATACCGTATACCCGATTTAAAAAGCCCTTGTATACCATATACCCAAAAACCCTGGCCAACCCTGGTTTTTGACCTGTGAGGTGAAATGAAAAGAACACTGCAATTACCTCACTTCTAACAACAACAACAAAAAGCTTTATTACCAAATAAAGTTCAACGTTTACATATTCATACAAAAAAAGGTTGCGTTTACTCAGGACAACTAAAAAGCTAATCAAGCTGAGTAAAACTTAAATATAGGAGGTATGTGATCCTGCTCAGGAAAGTAACTTTGTTTGAAATCATCCTCTGTGAGGTGATCATAGGTGTCCTAAGTTAAGTCATCATTGCAGGAATGGTGGACTTGAAAATTAAGTTTCCTTGCTAAGGTACTTATATGTATGGAAAGCTGACAAAACTAACCATCAGGAATTCATATAACTACCTAAAATGCAGATGCACTCACTTTTCTCTGGGATGGTTTCTTCTAGTTCAACTTTTGACACTTTGGACTGTGGATGTTCATCTGAGTTCATTCATGTACAAAAATAAAGCAAAATTAATAACATCCAACTATGAAAATTAATGTGAGCTTAATGACTGAGTTGTGGGCCTGAAAAAGTCATTTTGACAGAGTCAGGTATAAATTACATCCTACAGTTTGCAAGTACATGATTATGCAACTGCAACACACCTAGCTGTCAATAAATATACAGTTTCACTTAACCAGTGAAACTGTAGTTGAAGTATGGCAAGCACTGCTGGTTACTTTTATTGTGTGAGCCCTGAATTTGCTAAATATTGATGACCTTAACTATGATTGTTTGATTGGGACATTTTTGTAAGATTAAAACGTCTTCAGTTGGCATGTGTTTTGATTTGATAACCACATTTGACACATGTACATTGGCGGCCAAACACTTTTTTGGACAAGTTCATGTCAATCTGTCCAGCCCTCCATCTTGTCTTATCCTTTTCTATAAGGATCACAGCAGTAAGGAAGCACCAGAGTAATAACAATACAATGGATTTACATGTATATTTTCAGCTGTAGTCCACATTTAGTTAAAAATGAAGAATGTCTTCACTCTAGATGTCAACTCTCGATCTAGGAGAATTGTAATTACTTTAGTCAATAATAAAAATACCAAAACCTGTCCAGTAACTCTTTACTTTGTCCTACTCAGAGAAATAAGTGTTTGAAATCATCCTCTATGAGGTGATCATATGTGTCCTATTAGTTAGGTCATCATTGCAGGAGAAAGATGAGTTTAAAATATACATGTACATACACTGTGAAGCAAAAGACAAAATGCTTTGTATCCTAAGGAAACTGAGTGTTTGCTCTGAAAATGTACATCTTGAATCAACAGGATCAACACAAGACTTCCTTCATATCCTTCAATCAATTTTTAAAACCATTTTGTCCATTTGAGTTTCCTCGGACAGTGACAAAGTATTGTAAATGACTTTACATGTATGCATTGAGAGAGCTTCTCTCCATCCAAGGTGTATAAATGAGTTACTACTGTCTGGGAAATTTAATACTGGGGGGAGTAACCCTGCAATGGACTAGCATTTCATCCAGGGGGTGGGGGTAGAAATACATGTACTCCTAGTCAATCACTTATTGCAACAGGAAACTGGGATAAGCCCTGGTTGTAATCAGCCACTCAGCCTGACACAGCCTTAACCTCTCATAGAAGTTCATTATTTTCTCTGTTGGCTCAAGATATACAAAGGGAGACACTACCAGGAGATCTGGTGACGTCATTGCGCGAGACTGGAGAGAAAATTTTATTGCCGTATCCCATAAGGCAGCCCACTCGTAGTCGTAAGTCACTGCCAGAGTAAATGCTGATGCACTTGAGAATTATTTTGTCTTGTCTTATACCGCAATTGGAACTCGGAATTCTGCTGTGAATATGAGACGTGTTGATTTGGACAGTTGGGAAGTCTCTTTCAGTTCAACGGTGAATCTGTTCTACACTTGGATGGTAGCGATTTGAGTCCTTGAATCGCACAACATGTAGCGCTGGCAGCATCCTATTGTAAGCTTGAAAATCACTCGATGTTTTACTTTAATTTGCTTTTAATAGTGTACCTTTTAAACAGTATTAAAGTTACTGTATTCCATCGATCTCTAATTTGCTTTTATTTAGTGATTAATTTTATTATTACCATATGTCGGCCACAGCACTAGTTCGGTTGGCCAATCGATTTAACACTCTCCAACTCAATCACAAACACAAGATCCAGTTTCAGAACATCGTTTATTTAGGGTTGAATATATGAAGGGTCAACATACCAAAAAATATATATGAATGAAGAGAACTTAAACTGATGTGTAAAACTGATGAGAAAACAAGACAATATTATTTCTTTACCTCGCAACAAAATGTCCTACATAAAGAAGTTGAGAAAATTGGCTTTGCGAAAACACATGATGATTTACTAATATTGCCTTTGGAGGACAAAAACGAAACCAAATACAACGGTATTTCATTCTTGTACTACGACGGCTAACATTTGATAAAATAACCAAAAAAATAAAGCGAAGAACTTGTAAAAATCAATCTGAAAACAAGAAATCGAGTTATTTCTTCGCCGTGTGACGAAAAATGTATTTCGGCGCTGCAAAAGGAAGATGAAAGTTGTGAATCAAAGAGACGAAAACAACAAGCCAATTATTTTGAGATCAGTCGTATTTCAACTGTATTAAATTAGTGGCTACTTTGGCTCTTTTCCCAGTGGTTTTGTGGTAGCTAATAAGACGCAAAAAAAAATTATTTGAACGAAGCATGGCCTAACCATCTTAGCAACGAAGAGCTTTACAAAACAACAGGGAGTACGCCGATATCAGCCCTTATACGAGTGAGAAGATGGCGATGGATAGGGCACATATTGAGGACTAGTCCTAACAACATCTCGAGGACTGCACTAACATGGGCTCCTGAAGGTAAAAGGAGGCGAGGCCGGCCGAGAGAAACGTGGAGAAGAACTGTGGAGAAAGAAAGAAACCAGCTGGGATGGCATTCGTGGGGGGCTGCGGCCGCGTCGGCGGCAGACCGGGATGGATGGCGCAATCTTCTGGCCGGCCTTAAGAGTCCTCATGGGCCCGATGAGGATTAGTAGTAAACAAACTAAATAAGCAAAGCACCCAGAAGTTGCCGTAAATTCTTAAATATGCAGATATCCGGTGTGCAAGTTACTGTTCACTTTTAAAACCTAAAATTCCCAAATTATACCGGGAACCAAATGAAAGAAATATGCAAGGAAGTTCAATAACAATAAATTTTCATTCAAGCTGAGGGGAAGAAACCTATTAAAAGCAAAAAATTGTTCAAAATTTTGTAGACGTGCTTCGCTCCATGAGCTTCAAATTATTCTTCACACTAACGCAAAAGTTTGGTGTTTTGCCGACCGCTTTTGCAGTCACTTTAATGCCAGTGGCTTTACCAATTGTTGAATTCAACTTTGAAGTAATAATGCTAGCCTGCAAAAACAGCCGTCTTTCTTCGCTCCCGGCCCAAGTGGCGTGCGAAATGCCACTCGGGCTGGGAGCGAAGAAGGACAGCTGTTTTCGCAGGCTATAATAATGCACATTACCATTTTTGTTTCTTAGGTTCGAAAAGCTGCTTTAGATCTGTGACTGTCGTCAAAACTTACTTGAAAGCTATAAGCGCCCCTGATCTTCATATTTTCGCGGCAGTTGTAGGAAGAAAACCTTCTTCACCAGAAAGTTCTGAGGACTCTGTACTCATTGATCCTCCATTCTGAGGCCACATAAACATTGAATTGTATTTTTCCTTTCTATTTCAAAGCCCAAAGCAGTAATTTATCCCTGTTAAGAGTGAAAACAATACCTTGGAAGTTTTTAGATTTAACCCGCAAATGCACCTCTTGTGGGAGAGAACTTGCAGAAAGCCTACAAGCCAACTAACCAACTTTGGTGGTCTAGATAATCATGTATTGAACTTTTCTAAGTTTAAACATCTTAAAAGAATACTCAGTATAAAGTTATAACTCTACCCAAAACCAAAGTACTATGAGAAAAAAAGGACTCCTGACTGAAAAGTGCCATGCTTATCCACACAGCGTGATCAATGTGTCGAAGGTCAGTACAAGCTCAACCAGGGGTGCCAAGAATTCTGTGCGGCTTTAAAAATAATTTCTCCTCGAAGATGATTGGTTAATGATTTACGGTCAGATCACCTGGTAAGGTATCAGATCCTTCATCACTGGTTTTAGCTTAGAACTTTTAAATGGAAAAATACTAGGCAGCTTACAATGTACAATGTTTAAAGTTACTTAACACACAAACCTCTCTGCTGTTCATCATCACTTCTTCTTTTCCGTTGCTTTTTGTTTCTATCATGACCATCCATATTATCTGTATTTCTAGTACAGTCCTTTTCACTTTTCTTTGCTATTGACTTCTGTTCACCTTCATGCATGTCAATGTCTTTCATTTTTTCTCCTTTCTTTTGTTTTTTAGAGTCTTTAGACTTTTTACTTTTCTTTCCTTTTGACTCTTGTTCATCATTAAGGATCTCGAGTTCATTATCTTTTTGTTGTTTCTCGTGTTTTTTGGAACCTTTATCAACTTCATCTTCCTGATTTTCATTGCCTTTCTCTTGTTCAGGTACATGTACACCATTGCTGTTAGCTTCACTCTCTTGTGGGTTTTCCTATTATAACAATAAAGAAATTACAATAATAAAACTATACGAAGGCTTCAGTGGAAAAAGGGCGTTAGGTTTTTTACTCAAAAATGAAATTTATCAAAAACGCTCCAAATTTCGCATGCAGTTTTGTTTAGGTGCGTTAGACAATGTTCTGCATGTTTTTTTGCTGAAGTTTGTTTTGTTTTTGAGATATTACGTATGCAAAAAAACCCTGTATTTGTTGTCACGTCAGCACGTGACCGCAAAGACGGTAATTTCACTTAAAATCCAGCAAAATATTGATCTTTTGCAACGTGTAACCTCAAAAAATGTTGATGTCAGGTTAAAACCGTTAAAACTTTTATTTCACGTTAACGTGCGACCGCAAAGACGTTGATTTCACTCAAATTACAGCCAAATGTTAATTTCACGCGATGGCGCAAGCTAGACAATGTTGATATCAGGTCATTTACAGAGACTTAAAATTTTGATTTCACATTATCACGCCACTGCAAGGACTTACAGTGTAAACCTTTAGGGTTTTACTTAGGGTTAGGGTTAGCGCTTCGGATAACATTAGAGTTAAGGTCAGGACGTGTTAGGGTTAGTGCAGTGTTAGGCCAAGGAAAACAATCAAGATGTAACCTTAAAAAATGTTGATTTCAGGTTTTTTAAACCGTTAAAATTGTGATTTCATGTTATCACGCGACCGCAAAGACGTTAATTTCACTCAAATTACAGCCAAATGTTCACTTTACACGATGTCACGTACTTAAGACATGACGGCAAGGATGTTGATTTCACTTCAAATCCAGCAAGCTGTTCATTTCACCCAGCACGTAAACTCGAAAACAGCGATTTCGGGCCTAAATAGGTTAAAATGTTGATTTCACTTTAAAGCGTCACAGCAAGGATCTCTATTTCATTTTAACTGCCTGCAACGTATAAGCTTAAAAATGTAGGGCTGATAGATTAACAGATTAACCCTTCTGTGCAACGTACAGGTCTCTCTCCTTACATCTGCATGGCCCCTAATCCCAGAAGTTTAAAACACTACAAATCATGCCGATTTGAAGTAAAATCAACGCAACCTGGATCACAGATCTATGTTTGAATCAATCGATCGCTTCTTGTTGGCCATTATTATGTTGGAATAAAAAAGGAAAAAAAACACGCTCTGTAATTAGTTAAATATTATTGTGATTTACGGAGTCTTGTCTTGTCTTGTCTTGTCTTGGCTTGTCTTGCTGAACGTGATCGAAATGCATGCTAGGAAGGTTCTGTTACACCTCGTGCGCGGATAAACATGGAGGATGATGCAAGAAAAATTTTACAAGTCTAAAAGCAGTTCTCATTTTCCAAACTTTGAAGCTAGCAACCCTTGGCAAATGGGCCACAACTCACGACAGGGTTTTATTCTTGGGCAAGAACTGCTCTTGGACTTTGCTGCCTGGATCGACCTGACTTCGAACGCTGATAACTGACTTGCCGCTGATATCAGTTGCGTTGGAAGTTACAGAACACGTTTTGCTTCTTTAAAACATGCTGGTGACTTACGGGTTATCAAGGCTTTAGGATGCCTATCAACCACCAGGCAGGGTACAAGGTACTTAAAAACAATGCTTAAGATATTAGTCGAAAGAGCTGTACTGCATCATGCATCACTTCTCTTTGCTTTGACGCTCGATCGAAATTCACACGTGTGTTGTCTCACGTCACAATAACCTGTATAAAAAAATCTCTCCAGATTCCCGCTGTATACGCATTTTTTTAAAAATAGATATCTTCATTTTTGAAAAAAGAAAAGGAACAGAGCGAAAAAAAAAATTGAGCGACCCCAGAGGATGCCCTTGGAAAAATGTGTTTTTTTGCATACGTAATATCTCAAAAAGGAAGCAAACTTCAGGGAAAAAACATGCAGAACATTGTTTGACACACGGAAACAAAACTGCATGTGAAATTTGGAGCGTTTTTGACAAAGTTCACTTTTCAGTAAAAAACCTAATGCCCTTTTTCCACCGAAGCCTTCATATATTGTCCATGTTTCTATCGAATTTTAGTATAAATCTACTAGTGTTCTATCATGAATGCCGTTCTCTGAATTGCTATGCTACTCACATCTATTCTGAGATAGGTAGTGAGAAGCGTAGCAGTGTACCCTTGTGCACTCTTAATTACTGGTAACAGTTATCTCTTTCAACTATTTTAAGCAGAGAATAAATCATTCATTCCAAGAAGGATTATGACTGACATTATCATGAAAAACACAACACTTTGACACACAGAGTAAAATAATTAATGCAAATTAAAGACAACATAAATTTCACATTTTTGCTGTTCACTTCAGTTGATAATTAAAAGTATAGCATACATGTATTCTAACCTTTGTACTTTCTGAAAATATTTCCCACAGTTTGTCCAGAGTTGAACTGTCCCTCACATTGATACTGTTTTTACAGAAGTTCTGCAACTCCAAACATTACAGTTAGCCATGTATACCTGAAACACAGTAAACTAGTAGAAAACTGCTTGTCCACCTATAACTCTTCTAAAAACACTCATTTGTAAACTATATATAGAAAATAAACAAACAAGACATGGCTTGCCTTTCACACAGTTATCCTTAATACAAAAGGAAGCATCATGCCATCTGGTAAATGTTGAAGTGATATTTGGAGTTTACACTGTGCGATATCAATACAACATTTAACACAACCACAACCTTACTTGGAATTTTGCTTTCTTTCTAGGGATATTGGAATATTCACTGATTCTTTCCAGAAGGAGAGTTAGCCTTGGATCTGCTTTGTCTGATCTTGTTGCTTCTCTAACTTGCTGATACAGGAAAGGAGAGCGACAATGTTAAAATTACAATATGGCAGATGATTACTCAGGTCTGCATTCCAATAATAAATTATTATTTCAAACAGATCACACCCTGATGCTAAAAATATTATACATTAGACCATAGTACATGCATTTGGAAATTTCAGTACAAAAAGAAGTGTCTTGTCAGGGTTTCAAAATTTAACAAGTCCTTTATTCTTGATTACACATTTTTTTAACAAAAGAGACTGATGAAAGCTCTAACTTAACATTTTTTTATCATGTTAAAAAAACTTTGGTGGTACTTTCCTATAACAGCCTACTTGTAAATGGTAAGGCTCTGCCTGAAAGGGAGACCTTTTTCAACTTTTGGGAATACGAAGGGGTAGGGATTCACAAGTTGAGATACACTGTACATGTATATAATGGAAAGAGTCGGGAAATCTCCTTTTTAGATATACCGTATTTACCCGCGTATAGGCCGCACCTGCGTATTGGCCGCACCCTAAACTTTTGACTAAATTTTGTAGAAAAAAAAGCTCTCAATAACAGTAACATAAACCAATAAACTGAAACAACTTTTTTTAATTTCTGATTTGACAAGACTACAAGGTCAACAAATGGAATACCTCTCAAAAACAAAACAGTTTTCTTGTTAAATCGTTCGCAAACAATCGCAAATGGTAGACATGATTCTCGTAACTTCTACAGTACTAAGCTGCCAAAAAGACTAAAATCCCTCAAAGTCATTTTCATCGTCACTATTTCCAAAAATACAACGGTAATCACTTTCATTAATTTCAACAGTGGACATTTCATCCTGCTCTGCATAATAAAGTTCTCCTTCTTCATCAACAACCTCAGCATCCTCATCGTTGAAGGGGTCAGTGTCGTCTTCATCTTGCCACAGGATATCATCCTCTGTTCCATCAATGGAATTAGTAATGCAGCACTTTAAGAATGACGGTCTGACTGTCGCGGGTGAAATTTCTTCCCAGCTTTCTAAGATCCATTTGCAGATCAACTGCAAATCAGGCTTCCTTATACGACCTGCTGGTGTGAAAGAGTGCTCGCCATCAAGCATCCATTTGTTCCATCTTCGCCGCAGATGATCTTTGAACGGTTTGTTCACGCCAACGTCCAGGGGCTGCAGGATACTGGTCATTCCTCCCGGTATAACTGCAACATCTGTCTTTGAATCACGCAAAACTCGTTTTACATTCTGGCAGAGATGTGCTCTGAATGAATCCCAAACAAGTAAATTTCGTTTTCTCATGAGACCTCCAACCTTCGCCCAAACAGTGCGGAGCCAGTCTTTCACAAGTTCTTCATCCATCCAGCCTTTGGCTTGCGCTCGGACATGAACGCCTTGTGGAAATATCAATCCCTTGGGCAATGTTTTCCTTTTAAATATGACATAGGGAGGAAGCTTTGAACCATCTCCAAGACAAGCTAACATGACAGTAAAGCGATCCTTTTCGTGACCAGTTGTTACGATTGAAACTGTTTTTGTTCCTGCTGAATCAACTGTTGTATTTGACGGCATGTCAAATGTCAGTGGAGTTTGATCCGCATTTCCAATCCGCGAAAGATCATATTGGTGTTTTCGGCGTTCTGCAATGATGTAGGACTGAAATTTCTGAAGTTTGTGTTCCAGGTTTTCAGGAAGCTTCTCAGCAATGGATGTTCGTCGACGAATTGAAAGGTTGTTTCTGTTCATGAAGCGATGGCACCAGTGCACAGAGCCTTTAAAATCAGACTCTCTGATCTTCTTTTCTTTTGCCAATGATCGTGCTTTTAAGCGAATAAGTGTTGTCGAAACAGCGATTCCAGGCTTGCGCTTCTATTCGATCCACTGCGTCAATTCCGTCTCCAACTCCAGGAACTTTGGAAAGCAGAGTCAGGCAGCTCTTTGGTCTCGTCGCTGTTCCTTCAAAACCACCTGGTTTTGCCTCCATCTTCGCACGTTCTTCTCGTCAACGTGATATTGGCGAGCAGCCGCACGATTTCCCTTCTCTAAAGCACACGTAACAACAGTAAGTTTGAAACGTGATGTGTACGATATTCTAGTTGACCCTTTCGGTTTCATGATTTCTTCAAAATGAGTTTGCATTCGGGAGACAAATTTTATCTTTGGCGTCTCTTTGGAGTGTTTTCATTCGTTCAAGAGCATCGCATTTCAGTTACCATGGTTATATACTAGGGTATATTTCTGTATTGCATTAAATGAACTCCCCTCTGGGTAACAACAGAATCGTGCACGTGGAAGTGAAACAAATCGGTCGCGTTGTTTGTGACTTGAGATTTTGTTGTGTTGCAGGCCTAAAGGAACTAGAACATGGGTGGAACAACTTTCACGTATGAAATGGAAAGCGAAATAAGAGGATTTCATGTGTACGGACAGACGTGGAGACCTACAATCGGCGATTTGTTGTCAACTGATCGGGAGCAGGCAAATGAAGATGACAAGTTTGCTGTTGCTGTTTATCGAACTCACCTAAATGAAAATGAACTCGTGGGACATCTGCCAGCAGAATTTAGCCGCATTGCTGCCTATTTCATTCAGAACGGTGGAGAAATTGTCTGCAAAGTGACTGGGAAAAGGGTTCACTCAAAAGGGTCTAGAGGAGGACTGGCTATTCCCTGCCAGCTACGTTGGACTTCATCGAACAAGAAACATGTTCGGGGCTGGATAAACTTATCGCTACCGAAAAGAGCAAAATTCTTCAAAGATATGGACTTGTTTAAGTGCAAACTTGTATGATGTTAACTTGTTTGATGTTACAATAAACTGTCAAGAACTTATGAAGCTAATGCTGGTTTATTGTTTTGGAAAATTGTGCATAATAATGACCTCCAAGCTCATGTACCCGCGTATTAGCCGCACCCCAAACTTCGGTCGTTGTTTTTGGTTAAAAAAGTGCGGCCTATACGCGGGTAAATACGGTACCGGTAATGTGAACAGGAACTGAATATTTAAATGTACCTGGTTTTTTTGGTTCACGTTACTGCTGGTTTTTCAATAAAGGGCATACCCAAACAGGTTTCATTTCCACAAAATGGCATACAAAAGGGTAAGGGGATGGACCTTAGGGCGGAGCTTCCCCTTACAAAACTTTGCAGAGCACCCTCCCCTCCTTTCCGGGTTAAGAGCTTCTATATTATCTTAAATTGTTTGTAACAGTACAGATTACCCCAGTCATCCAAGGCCTACACTGTAACTGCGACAACTCTGCCTTTTGATTCTTGATGTCAATCTACTACATGGTTCTGTCTCTCACATCTCAAAATTTTTGTTACAACTGTGCTAGTTTCTTTCTTCTACTAGTAATAGTTTTCACTAGAGCTGCCCCCGCTTTTGAAGATCTGTTAAACACCTGTAAATGGTTTTTACTGAATATAAATACTGTGCATACGACTGTTAAAAAATAAACGTTTGAATATTTATTGAAGTTAACATCCATGACTTTTAAACATATTTTTCTGTAAATGGCAATTAAATCTGTTACAGCCATGATTTTTTTTGTCATTTTTTTGTGAAACAGCAACGTATTGTGTGTTAAGAAATTTGATTATTTTATTGTAAAGAAAATATTCTGTGTAAACAGGCTTAGAAGTTTGAATATCGCAATTGGTGCAATTTAACCTTCCTGGATTTGTGTGCATTGAGTTACAAAAATAGGCCACATATTGTTATCTAAACCCAACCATGTTGGATCATTATCAGCAGCTGGGCATAGACCCGTAAATAAAAACAGTACGTATGTATAACAGAAATACCCTTATATAATTCATCTCACAAAAATCCCCTTATATAATGTACGGTTAAAACTGCCAGTTGTAACACTCCTTAAAACCGCCGGTTATAAAACTCCTTAAATCCGCCGGTTATAAGACTCGTTAAATCCGCCTGTTATAAGGAACCTTAAACCCACCGGTTATAAGGGACCTTAAATCCGCCGGTTATATAACTCCTAAATCCGCCGGTTATAAGACTCCTAAATCCGCCAGTTATTTAACTCCTTAAAACTGCCGGTTATAACACTCCTTAATTCCGCCGGTTATAAGGAACCTTTAATCTGCTGGTTATAAGTAAATCCGCCGGCTATAAGGCTCGTTAAATCCGCCTGTTATAAGGATCCTTAAATCCGCCGGTTATAACACTTCTTATAAGCCTTCTTATAAGACTTAAATCTGCCAATTCTTGAAATCAAATGTTGCTCGTGGGGCGCTGAATTGGTAAGAAGACTCGAGCGACACCATTCATTATACTTATGGCACCTTTTTAGGTAAACTTCAAACAAACCTTGGTTTTAAGTTCAAAAGAGTATTCCCCCCCCCAAAAAAAAAAATATGGCAGATAAACAGATCTAGCTTCGACACTTCTTTAATTTTAAAGCAATATGTTCTGTTAAATTTTCATTTACTAACAACCGTTGACAGTTACTGCTGTGATTCGTATGTTTCAGCTATTGTTTTCTAAAATCTGCCTTCCACACCCAAGCACAACGGTGTCTTTGATGTCCTTGTCGATTATCGAAGTAAACAAATCTTGCTAAAAGCATGGGTCGCACTTACCAAAGGACAAAATTCGGTTGCAGACGGACAAACTTCGAAGATGCCGTCGACTACCTCTCGAGCAGGCCAAACCAGCAGATTTAAGGAGACTTATAACCGGCGGACTTAAGGACTCTTATAACCGGTGGATTTAAGGACTCTTATAACCGGCGGATTTAACGAGTCTTATAACCGGCGGAGTTAAGGAGTTTATATATAACCGGCGGTTTTAAGGAGTGTTACAACCGGCGGTTTTAAGCGTACATTATATAAGGGGATTTTTGTGAGATGAATTATATAAGGGTATTTCTGTCGTACATATGTACTGTTTTTATTTACGGGTCTATACCCAGCTGCTGATAATGATCCGATATCAACAATCCTCTCTCGAAGAGATATAATGTGAGCAAACATTGAAAAGCAGGTCTGCAAACTCATTCCTAGTACGTAGATTTGATAAATATGGAAGAAACAAATGTGTAGAGATTTCCAAATAAGCATCAACAGCACATGAATAAATACCAGGGTTAACAAAAAAGAATTCATAAAGTGCCCTCTTCAAACTGTAACCACCTACTTGTGAATTCATAAAGTGCCCTCTCCGAACTGTAACCACTTACTTGTTTATCTTCGACAGCGACACATTCAAATGGAAATTGATCTAACAAACTCCGTATCTCTTTCTGACAATATCAATGCAACTCTGAGCTGAGATTCTGTTCTAACGTTATATTTCTGATTTGTTGGTTCGAGTCTATCGATCATCTTTCCTAATCTGTTGGATCGAGTCTGTCGACCCCGTTGCTGATTTGTGTCTAACAAATCAAATTTTGTACCGAATAATTTTATTCAGTGCTGTGAATGCTTTTGAATTCAAATAAATCACTGAACTACAAAATAATCACCCTATCAAAGGCTGCTAAGGCCCGGTTTAAACGTCGCATTTTACATGCAGCGAATCAAATACTACTTTTAGTCGACTCGAATGAATACGTTCTGCTGATTTGATTTAAAAGTCGCATTTTTTTGCCGAATAAAATTGCTGAGAGCTAGCGACGTGTTTTCAATTCCCATGCGAGCAAACAAATTATTTAACATAATTTGAATTCGATTTGGCACATGTAAATTACGGCGTTGAAATCAACTGTCGAACTTCAGTCGTATAATCGACTGGATCAGTCGGATATTCGACTGACTCGCATCAATTGAAATATGTCGCATTTAATTTTACATGCACTTAATTTGGAAATTCGATTCGGCACATGTAAAATGCGACGTGTAAAGCGGGCCTAAAGATGGCGTGACGCAACTTCGTGGTTGCAAAACCTTGACATGCTGTTAGAAGATGGCAAAACGCGAACTCGTGTTTGAAATGCGGCTAGATGATAGCGACATGCGAACTCGTGGTTGCAAGACCTTTAAACACTGCTGAAAGAACTCGAAATGCTGTTAGAAGACGACGAAACGCAACCTCATGCTCGCAAGACCTTAAAGTGCTGCTCGAAAACCTCGTGGTTGCAAAATGACATCTACCCGACAGCACCTTGCGCACTTGCTGAAATATTACCCGAGACCACCGTGCCCGCCTAGTTTGATCACATCGAGATTTTTTTCGCATACTACAATTTACTTACTTACTTACATCTTTACATTTTTGAAATTCCTTATATGTATACACGCGGGGAATCCTAGGGTGCCTCCTCGGGTTTTGGCCTCTGGGCCAAAACCCTGCGGGGGCAAAAAGAGTATGTCTAATGAAAAGTAACCCAGCCTGTATGATAGATAATGATCCCTCCATCTCACCTCAAACAGACTAACCATCAAGCAACAAGCACCTTATTCATTTAGTTACAATTTAACCACAGTTTCATACACCTCGACATGAAATCTGATAAATCTGAAGAATATGTCCCTGTTCAGACACAATAACTAGTTTGAAATCATCACCAATGAGGAGAATTCATAGGTGTCCTAAGTTAAGTCATCACTACAGGGATGCCACAGGAAACCCTCTGGTTACATGTAGCTGTTTGGTGAAAGTGTACTAAGTACAACTCCCAACAAAAATATAGGAATATCAAATTACAGGATCCACACCCCCTCCCCCAAATAATTAAAGTTACAAGTCTAATTGGAGTTAAATGTTTACTTCAGAACCACTCAAGACAAATTTCGAATTCCTTCTGTATAGAATTAGGATTAATAAATGTATGTATGGGTTTAAGTGCCAGAATCCCACATGAGAACTTACTCTAACTGTACAGGAGCTCAATATTTCCAAGGAAAAACTTGAGAAACCAATGTAGTATGAGAACACTCTACCTTGTGCGGCAAAGGACGAAAAGAAGTCCTACAGGTGGAGAGAGCTGAGTACATATCGAACATAAACATAAACTGAGATAAACTACAAATTATGCATTCACGGTATGAAAGCCTCCCGACATGTAGATCCCGTAAATCAATCCTCAAGCAGATTACACAATTCACCGTCCTCGGGTAAAACTCAATATTAAGATTACTGATGATCACCTTTAGCCATTCCTGCTGTTTATGCTCGCCTTTGTTCAGTTTATCTTTTGGTTTATACAGTTTGCCTTGGTACTTTTCAGCCTCTGTGATGCACGAAGTATGTCCAACATACTCGTCGCCGTGAAAGTCCTTTCCGCAATCGATACACGACAAAACATCACAGCTGCGACAGTCGTTTTGATAATGCTTTTCAACCTGGGTTTTCCTTACGGTTTGACCGCATGCATTACAAATAAACGACACCATTTTCACGACAATTTCTGCAAATCCACTGTTCATGAGACCTCGAGACCACGTGGAGTCCACTGCTCCTGCGCACTACACCGTTGCTTTTCAGTACACAACGTAGACAACGTATCCCTTGAACACTAGTGTTGTCCGCTCGTAAACTGCGGGTTCAGAAGACGTTTGCTAAAAAGAGAACTTTGTTGTACCGGTGGTTGTCGCCGTTCGGTGACAAAACATTTGCCATTGACTGAGCTACACTACTGTGGAAAGTATGGGAAATTGTCGAAAAAATCATTTTCAACTGGTATAGTCTCAAATTAAATTCCACTTGAAGAGGATAGTTATGAAAGACATGCAGTGTTTAAGGATTCCCATTGGAGGTTTCACAAATCGTGAGATAGAAGGAACATTCCATATCAGTGGGTACCTTTGACACAGTTTTTCAAAGTCGAAATAAACTTTCGAAAATATTCCAATGGCTGTTGTACCTCGTGGAGTAATCTTTGGAACGCTCTTCTATCTAACATTTGCTGTTGCTGCGACGTTATGGATATCTATGAAATATCTGAACGAACATGAATGTGACTGCACTGGCCAATATGGGAAGACTAAGCTTTCTTCAAGTACTCATAACGCACACGAACACGACTTTCCACATTTGGAAGACAGCAACAAAATATTTTCAGAGAAACGTAAAAGAATGGTGGAAAATACTGTCCTACCGACTGTAAAGGGTAAGCTTAGATTATCAATTAGACTTCATTATCGTACTGAAATCATATGTATGGTGACGTGTCCATTCAGTTCTAAGCTATATTTAACCTTGTTTGTTTAACGTCTCATGCCATTATAACAATAAATTTAATTTCCTTTTGTAGATTGAAAATACATTTCAAGTTTCAAGTGTGATTACGTTTAAATTATGTGATTTATAAGCTGTTATCAACTAGGAAAGTGCATGAATATAAGTTATATCCTGAAATAGATATAAGCTTAAGTTTAAACATACATGTATTACGGTTTTAAAAATAAATTTATACAGTCAAGCTGATGTATACTGCTCTGGTAAGTGGACACGTGAGGTTGTCTGTGACTGGAGGTAGCCACTTACAAGAATGGTTCTTGTATGCTGCCACTAGAGGTGCATGTGAGGGATAGATTACACTTATAGGTGCTTGTCTAGCTCACAATAAACATTGGGAATGCAAACAAGCACTGTATTAATTATTTTTTTATACCTTTCATAGAGCCACAATTTATAATGGTGATAACTGTTTACAATACTGTACTTTATACCATGCCATAGAAAATACAGGTTGACAGAATACAGAAAGCCTTTGTCACATTTGATGGTATTACACCCAACCTTCCCACTGTGTGCTGTACATATGTTGCATTGATTGGGTTGGCACCTTCTGTGGCAAGGTATAAAATACGTGTAGTTATGGAATGCTTTCTCATGATATACATGTACCATAGAATATTCAACTTTTCAATTGTATTTCTTGGTATACACACTTGCTTAATATACGGAGAAAATTACAAGTGACTTGTGGAATATTCCATGGGGTACCAGTCAAAAGCATTGCATAGATAATAGGTATACAGCAGTACATATTTGGACCCAATTCCTATGGGTCTACACTTACAGGAACGAATAACCAAGGAAAAGTCTAAATTGAAAGCCCTTAGCCTGAATTCAGCTGTCTCCTCCTCTCGCTAAGTCTCGGGAGAGAGACGTCTGAAGGCACTGGGCGATAATGCTGTCCAGTGACGTCACTACCTGAAAACCTGGTAGTGGTTCTGATTGGTTGCCGTGTTAATTTATTTGCCCGACGCGAATAATTTGAATAATTTTATTGCCAAACTTGTGTGTTCACTAAAGATAGCAGAAGAAAATCACGAGCTAACGCCACAAGAGTTAAAGCCATTTCTGGTGTATGCTCGACATTTGGGGTTCAAAACCTTAATCCGCAGCAGGAAAAGGCAGTTGCAGAATTTCCTAGAGGAAGGGATGTATTGTAAACTTGCCTAGTGCGGGATATGGGAAGTCCTTAATATATCATAGTCATCATATGGCTCCACTCATCAGTAGCAATTGAACTTTCAAAGCAGCACAGCCATTTTCCAAACGAAAGTATAGTCGTATGCAAAATTTACCTGAAAAAAAGTCTGAAAACTTGCAGCAGTTCACTCGTAAAAAAGGTCATTTACTTTGATATGTACGGCTAGCACACTAAATACATTGGCATTAAACACTCCTTGAAATCCATAAATGAAGACTTTTGTTGGGTTTTTCAATGGCCATTCTCATACATGAATGGCCCGGGAGCAAGCAAATCTGCACGCAAGCAAACAAATTATTCTGCACATATTTTCTTGGGGCTGCGGGCTGAACATATACTGAAACCTATAAAACTGATTACCTATTACCACAAAATTATAAGTTTCATTACAAGTTTTGTTCAGGCGGTAGCCCCACAATACATACAGAATAATTTAGTTCACCGCGTTGTAGATTTGATTTCTCTCGGGGTCATTCATGCATGTGAATGGCCATTGAGAAACCCAATCCGCCCGTCTTCAGTTACAAATTTCAAGGAATATTTAATTCCAGTGTATTAGTGAGCTAACCGAGCATACTGAAAGTAAAATGATAATTTTTACGAGTGGACCACTGCAAATTTTAAGCCTTTATTTATTTTTTTAATTTTGCATACAGTCGATAAGGAGGCGGAGATGATTGACGTCACCAAAACTAACAGTTTTGTCTAGACTTGTTTTTTGCGCTGAAAGTTTCGTGCGAAATTTCATAAATTACCAAATTTCACTCATGACGGTCACTGGGACAGCATTATCGCCCAGTGCTTTCAGATGTCTCTCTCCCGAGACTTAGCGAGAGGAGAAGATGCCTGAAATTCAGGCTAGTAAGCCCTCAAAGTTGAGCAGCTGCTTTCGGGAATGTCTGCTTACAATAGGCCACTTGCACTAAGAGGTCATGTGACATCGTTTTTATGAAAACAAAAGTTACATGATTTGCTTTCGAAACACTACTAGTGGGGGTATCTGGTCACTTCGTTCCATAGTCACTTCGTTCCATACGTCACTTCGTTCCAAAAAATAGTCACTTCGTTCCACAAACAAATAGTTGGAAACTACAAAGTAGTTATGTTATGTTGTTGTGCAATTCTAATAGCGAATACAACTTGCCTTGATATGCTATTCAAACTGACGTTTCTATCTTTAAAACTTTACTCATCCACTGTTACTTTTATCGTCGGTAGATTTGTTGCTGATCGCAGTTGTTTGACTTTTTCAACTGTCTACCTGCGATGTGCGAAAATTTCTTATCGCCAGCACCGAAATAAACTGTTAGCTTCACTTTGTGTGTGGTAAAATAATGCCCTTATCTATGGCTTACAAGGTATAAATATGGCGTACATAAAGGACCATAAAGCATCGGGTAAATTGCACAACATACAATAACTTAATCCTTAGTCCTGAAGAGAAACTAAAAGGTAGCACTTAGAGAAAATACTGTGGAACGAAGTGACTATTTTTTGGAACAAAGTGACCGTAAGATGGAACGAAGTGACTATGGAACAAAGTGACCATAATTCCTTGTGGGTCATCTCTTAAACAAAATAATAGTGATTTGGTTTTTCAAACCCGCATCATTTGCTTAAAATGAAGAAGTCCGTAGTTGGTCACGTGACCAAAACTAGTTTTTTTTAAAGTTATGAATTACCGTTTCCTACACAAATTTTGCACTTAAACGTAAAGGAAAATGTTGAAAAGATGATGTGGTAACGTTTATAGCACATCTGAATGTAACTATCAAACTATCTCCCTTAAATGCGTTTCCTCTCAAATTTCGGGTGTAAGAATTAGATAATTTTTATGTGTTCTGTCACTTTTGGCATCAGCAAGATTACAACTCCCTGTTTAAGGGAGGTATTGGTCACGTGACCTCTTAGTGCAAGAGGCCTATTGAAATACATGAGTTTACACAAGACTTCAAACAGGATTTTGTTTACGATGGTAGAAAGTAGAGCTGTCTGGTCACTTAGGAGAGCATCCCGTTAGAGAGATTCCACTATACACACTTCAAAAGAAACAGTTTAATGAGTCTACCCTACTTTGCACTGCTTGAATGTTTAAAGGTCATAACTAATTTGTTAACATTGTGTTGTTGCAAAAAAAATCCATGCCTCTGCAAAGAAAGGGAGTTTTCCCAAGAGTTCCCACCCCTCAGGAAATTTGAATGAAGCTTGACACATTTCTTTAACTGCTTTCGTCTTAAGTGGCCTTCACACGGGCAAACTTAAGTTGGCAAACTCATGTTGGAAAACTTCAAAAAGTTGGCAAACTCGTACCTTCACACGTCAAACTCATGGCAAATAACAAACACAACAATTTCCAACATGGCCGCTTTTAGTGCAGATTCAATCACGTACAACAGTGAAACAGAGGATAAGAAGAGAAGAAACAGAAAGCGGTGGAGAATTAGAAAGGTTTGGACGAAACCAAGTTTGTCCGCGCGCTCCTCCGTTTTGTTTTGTTTGTTTTTAGTATCTTTGTAGGCTATAGCTGAAACGTCCTGAACAGCTGGACAATTGTGAACCACCTTGATATTAAATTTAACAAGTGTTGACTCGCGTCCCCCCTTTTTGTGAAGTGTCACACGAATAAATCATGTGCATAGAGCTCGTTTTGATTGGTTGAAAATTACCAACACATGTCAGTTCACACGTCAGATACAAGTTTACCAACACGAAAAAGTTGGCGAAAAAGTTGGTGAGAATAGAGCCAAGTTCTGTTTGTCGCCAACAGTTTGCCAACTTGTTTGCCGACTGTTTTTTGTGCCGTTCACACACACCAACTTGAGTTTGCCAACACGAGTTTGCCAACTTTAGTTTGCCGTGTGAAGGCCGCTTTAGGTAACCCCCACCCCCTAGGAAATTCCTATCTCTTCTCTGGGGAGTATAGATATTTTC
>JAHPZR010010114.1:2500-10346 GCA_019787425.1 Platygyra sinensis
TAGAACAAATATTAAAATTTGGCCCGTTCTGGTCACGTGACCGATGACGTCACAGCATTAAAAATAGCAAAAATGTAAATTTCATAAAAATATCCACTCATATCCAAATTTTTGTTTCCTCGCGTTTAAAGCAACGCGAGATAGCACTTGTACCCAGACTCCCACTTTCTGAAAATTGTACAAAGCTCCCTTAATATTTATATTTTGTTCGGTACCCGGGCAGTCCGAAATGGCTCACACCATTGTGCTTTAGACCACGTTGACTGCTTTTTCAATAACAAAATAATTTTGTCACAGTGAGCAAAAACGCACTTCAGAGCAAAGTCACGTGACCAATGACGTCATCGCCCTAAGTCTTGTACAATTATTAGTTTATGGTAAGACTTATTTCTAGACAACGTGGGGGTCTTGCTGCCCTCAAACTGACCAAGTTATTTGGGATTGACGATTTTCCAGCTGCAAAGGATTCTGGGAAGGTTCTTATTATAATTATATATTGTTATTTAATTATTGTTATTGTTATTGTTATTGTTATTGTTATTGTTATTGTTATTGTTATTGTTATTGTTATTGTTATTGTTATTGTTATTGTTATTGTTATTGTTATTGTTATTGTTATTGTTATTGTTATTGTTATTGTTATTGTTATTGTTATTGTTATTGTTATTGTTATTGTTATTGTTATTGTTGTTGTTGTTATTGTTATTGTTATTAGTTCCAAATATTAATTATTAAAAAAACACGAATAAGAGGCTGACACTTGATGCTGATATAATGGTAATTGATAGAAACCGCTCCCTGCGATTTCCTGTGGATTAAAAACCATCATGAAATCACAATAAAAACGTTTCTTATGGCATGCCTAGATCCTTTCTCTCTTCCTGCGCAGTGGAGTGTAATTGGTGTGTTCCCTTTATGGTTCCCGTTTATGGCTCGAGTGTCCTTGACGTAATTGGGCGTCATTGTATTGTAGGTGTTTTTCAATTAAATCAAGCCCCCTTTGAAAGGGACTACTTTTTTGTCATTGGAACTTTTTTAAATGAACGTTGAGGGTGAAGTCCCTACTCCTTTGCAAAAATTAAAACAAAATGAACTGTTGGATATATCTCTTTAAACAAGCAGTCCGTGCTGAAACTCAAATGCATAATTGTACTAGCAACTGTCAAAAAGTAGTAAGGCACACTTATCTGGGCAGTAACCAATCAGAGAGTAGAGCATATTATGAAAAGTTGTCCTTGACCTATCAGATTGTAGTGTTTGCGATTTCGATAAACAAGATGGTCACTTTAATTTTCTGACCAATAATTCAGGTCACGCGTTACACTAGAAGTAGCGAAACACTGTTGGAAATCATGACGGATGTCACGTAATTAAACCGGAAGTGTAATCTAGGGAATTTTGGCAACACTGAAAATAAAGATAGTTCATTCAAATTTCACCAAACCTTGTTGTTGCTTTCAGTGTCAGGCCACAAAACAAATAGAAGTTTTTTCTGCAAGCAGCCATGGTGAAGACTGACAGAAATGGGTCCAAGTGTAACTTTTGCAAAGCACGATGGACCGATGACGTCATAGCGAACCAGACGAAGAAGAACACGACGTCAGCATACGCAATGAGATAGTTACCGGCTTCCACAGTCACTTTTTCGGTGTAAAATAATGTTACCATAACGCTTGATGGCATTTCGTCGCTCCCAAAGGAGCCACTGGGTTTAATGTTCTACTGCTAAATGGTTGAGCGTAGAACATCCATCAATATAGAAATAGCCATCTTTTAATCGCAACCCTCTTCCGAAGAACCAACTCCCTAGAGTGAGGATGAACTCTTCCGATACTTCTGTCATCAAATGTGGGTCTAAATAGACCTCCATCTCCTTTAAGCCCCATTTACACTGCCCGAAAAATGTTGGCACGGCTCGGATGAAAAAAGTACGCGTACCAAAAAAATTGGTTCGGCACGGATAGATTTTGTCGTGGAAACTACTTTGCCCTATCCATGCTGGACCAACCTTTCACCCGTGCTCGGACCATGTCGAGAGGTAGTCCGCGCACGGATAAAATTGGCACGCGATCCTGAAAATCTAGCCCAGCTCGGATAAGGTGTGCAGTGTAAACGATTGGCCGTGCGGAACCAACTTTTCTCTGATGAGCCTTCGCGCCTTTGGTCGAACAATGTCGTCCTGAATCTCTCTAACAATGTACTCGAACGTTGAAATCGAAACGCGGAAGTTGTCATACCATACTCTTTTTCTGTAAAAGCTGTCTCCACTATCTCAAACCATTGACCACTACGTGTCTGTGTCCAAAACCGTCGCTTAGTAGAAGTACAAGCGAGAACTGATAAAATAATTAACAACCTGTACCTCCTCCTTTTTCTATTCCTCTATAAAGCAGTCGAGAGAAAGGTCGATTTGCGTATTCTCTGCTGGAACACATGCGGTCTTCTTAAGAGAAGAAATCCTAAGAACTTTTCGTCCGCCATGTTAGCAGCATGCGCACTAGGCAAGAATCGAGTACGCTGGCCGAGATGTTGAGCCTTTTACCCGTACCAAAACATAATTTTACATCGTTTAGCACGGTAGAAGAAAGGACGTGTAAATGACTAATCAGTACTATATTTTTGGGTACGCGTACCACTTTCTATCCGAGCCGTGCCTAAAATTTTCTGCAGTGTAAATGGGGCTTTAATCTTACCAACACGCTAATCTTTGGCGATGGCGTAGCCATGAACTAAAGACAATCTGGCAGAGAGAGATCTCTGTCAATTTCAAAACATTGCTTGTGATATACTTACGACTCGAGCTCTTTGTCGTGTTCCATTGTCAACTTGTTTTGTCCAACTTGGAGATAGGAATACATAGGTATTTATTTACATAGCTTGGTAGTGCTTAGCATATAATCAAGTTACCCAAACTGTAACTATTCAAAATATCGCGCGCTTGGAAAGCGTTAATAAATAGCTGTACCTCTATCCCTCGACGCGTTTCGCTGAGACTAGAAGAATTCGTGTGGTTATCAAATTACTGTCTGCTCTGCTGTCCCTATTTAAAATCCCGCGCGCTTTGAAAGCGTCAATGTATCTCGCTTATCTCCTATCCTTCGATCAGTGACGGGAGATTGGAAGTATATTCGTATGATGTATTCTTGTTTTATTTGATTCGTAGGAGTTACAAACGAATCGATTTTGTTTTCTACTTATCGAATCGTTTACACCTGCAAACGTAAGCAGAACGTTTTTCCCAACACTTAATTAAATTACGTTGCTGTCCCAATTTTCATTCTAAATGCGCGCGCTTTGAGAGCGTTGAAGAATAGCTGTACCCACTGTCGCTCTATGTGTTTCGGTGAGACTAGAAGGACTCCTGTGGTTATCAAATTACCGTCTGCTTTGCTATCTCTATTGCTAGTGAAAATGCTGCGCGCTTACAAAGCGTTAATGAAGGGCTGTACCCTCTATGCCTCGATGTGTGTCTGTGTGACTGGGAAGGATCGTGCGTTTTCAAAATTTTTTTTACTTTGATCATAAGACTTAAAAAGGCAAGGAATCGACCTTTTACTTATCGAATTTTTTCCCCTGAAAATTTTATCTAAATAGTTTATCCAACGCTTAAAGTGCCACTGCGACGAAATTTTTCGAATTCATTGTTTTTGCATTTTCTGAATCTTTAAGTGGTACTTACTCACCTGTCCAAGCCGTTTTGTCCAACAAGCGCGGGAAGATGTTTTTTTTACGGTTTTTCCCGAGAATTTTTCGTCCGCCATTATCAAATCATGTTCCTGCAACCCCATAAGGCCTTGCTGCTTTGTGACGTCATACTCCTAACCAACTTGGCTCACATGGCGAATTTTGTTATAACATCTCTATGTAGTTCGCAGTTAACTGGCTTCGCAACGTGAATCTAGCGCTCTATTCGAATCGAATCGTGCCTGATCGATGTGTAGTACACGGATGCAGCAATGGATCAGATATTAACGCAGGTATTTCTGCTCATTTTATTCCTACGATTAAAAAGTGAGCGAGATAAGTGGTTGAGATTCGTGCACACTCACAGCGCGAACCGGCTTCAACCCGAGCGGAAAGTTTGTGGCGGGTGTCAGTCCATTTCGCGGAGGAATGTTTTTCTAGAGCGTTTTATATAGAAGGTTATCGTCGTCGGCTTATTCTTGGCTCAATTCCTACAATATGGAAGATCGAGCCAGGGAAACAAACGACAACACCGCAAGGTAAGCCTTGTTTAATTTTATCTAAGCTTCAGTATTGTGTCAGCCATGAAGTTTTTTGAGTTTTTCGTAGAAGTATCCTGTATGTTAAGTCCCAGACATCTCTGCAATTTGTAAATATATCTTCAAGTAACTCATCAATTTTAGTATTGTTCATATCGTCGCGCTATTGTATTTTAGTTTTTTATCCCTTCTGTTTCCAGTCATGTGGCACACGTAAGATTCTGGTTTATCGAAGAGCCTTTCAATGGTTTCCAAAATTTTCAATTCAACCGGAAATAATTTACTGTTTTTTTTTCCTCAAACACAGGTTTCTATATCTACTTTCCATAGAGATCATAAATGAACTGTAACATTTCTTACAGTCACCAGAAGTTTCATCCCAGAAGCTGGCCACTCGGTAATTTAATGGGTTTTTAGATGTAGGCGCCCCTCACGTTATGTAATCTGGTAATTGCTGTTCTTTTCGCTGGATAGAGACAATGTTGTGAGCGAAACTCGTTTTCGTTAGAGCATTTTGCTGTGTACATTTCCGTTGACCTAAAATAAGCTCAAATGTCCCGGTTTTGTACTCATTGCGAAATCTGTTTGAATAAAATGACAGTTTAAACTCAGTTTCCTAAGCGTCAGTTGATTAGAACTGCATTTCTTAAGCTAGACACCCCTCCCCTCCCTCATTGTTGTTACATGATAAAATGGCTTAACCTTGCCCCCCTAAAAATCCCAACAATCCACATTACCTGTAAAATTACACGTGTCCTGCATAATTATCAAGGTGCACAAGGTTATGCAAATAAACGTTTTCCGTTTGTGACTTTGCGTAGTATCAATCTTTTTCATACAACTTTTGAAAGATCGCAATAAGATCAATCTCAAAGCGCTAATAACATTCGTTTTGGAAAAATTGGATTAACGTCGTTATATTTGGTAAATAAAACTCCAGAAATGTAACATAAATTTACCTTATTGCACGTTTTTCTTATCTCCTCTTCTAACATCATGGTTAGCACTTTTGTTTTAACAAGTACGTGCTTTTCACCCACAATAGACCCTTCACCAAAATGGCGGCCGAAAATTCAAATAAGTTAAAATTAGCTAAAATAAAAAAAAAACGTATACCAGCACTAGAAAGAACACCTCTACTTTAGTAACCCTGCAAAGTTTCAGCATTTCAGGTGTAATATCAGCTGAGAAAATGTAAGGTGAAAATTGAAAAATTTGCATACGTTTGTATGACGGGGGTATAATGAGCATATACAAACGTCTGCAAAGTTTTCATATGACTGATGTGTTACATTGGTTTAGCCGTTGTTATTATGACTGGGAAAAAACATTAAATTTGCATTTGTGTAGTTCCTTCTTATGTTACAGACCAACATGTGCTAGCAAAATTCCATCAAAATTTTGCTGTGTATAACTCGCGCTTTTTTTACAAACATAATGAAAAGAAAAACGAATTTTTTAGACAAAAACGAACCAGGTGCACAATATCCCATCTCCTCATGACCCCCCCCCCCCCCCCCCCCCCCCCCCCCACCCCCAATACTTCTCTTCGAATAGACCTTTTTTCGCGCATTGGGTCCATTTTGTTTTCCCAATTCAGCATCCAATGATGATCGATACTCAAGAGCAACAGATTTGATCTGTGGTTCGTCTTTGTCATTATAAAAGCCGAGTGGGTGCGAGGCAGGACCTATAATTCACGCCTTGCATGTACCGCTTGGTAATGCAGACATAGAACAAAAGATCAAATTCCTGAGTATTAATCAACATGATCTCGTATTGGGCAAAACAAATATGTACAAGCGAAAAAGGTCTATTCGTGAAATTATTAAATAAGCGATGTAATTTCGCAGGTAAACAATTTTAAAAGGAATATCTTATGATGCAGGTAACACAGTTAAACCGACGTTTCGGAGTAGACATCACTCCATTATCAAGGTAAAAAATTGTTCTATGATGTTAAAATTACAGTATTAAAAACGATTGACGCTAAGAATTAACATAATAAGCACGTGCGAAAATTGGCTATAAAAATACTTTAGCACGAATGGAATCCGATTGCACATTGAGGCTTGGCTTAAGTGTTCTTATAAATAACATTTCAAACACTAGGCAGTCAAATTTGTTTTTACATTTTTTGAGCACCTCAAAGCGTTTAAGCAGGTCCCGAGGGATCGTCCCGTGTGCGTTCTTATAGTGTCTGGCAATGGCCGAGGACTGTTGTTTATGTCCCTTTACACGATTGTGTAAATGTCCGCGTGTGTAGCCTACATAACCTTCATCACAAAGGTCACATTGAAATTTATATACAACACACTGCTGATTTATGATCGGCGGCTTTGCCTCTTTCACTTTCAGTTCCTGCTCAATTTTTCTGCTGGTAAATACGGGCTGGATGGTTTTGTTTACTTTCAGGCTCAAATCCTTAAGTTGTTTTTTTACAAATTCTGCTGAGTTTTGGTCTTTAAATGGCACGACTACTCGAACCGTGTTATCCGTCCCTTGGGCTGTTGATGAAGGTCGCGGTTGGTCGCAGACCTTTGAGTCAACAAAGCGTTTGATAGTGGAATTTACGAGTTGTTTCGGGTACTTTAGGCGTGAGAAAACTGACTTCAACCGGTCACATTCGTCTGAGAAGTGTGACCAAGAAGAAGATAAACGATGTGCTCGATCGAGCATAGTTCTCAGCAAGCCATTCTTGTACCGATTGTCAACATTGCTCTGAAAATGCAGAAGGAGACCTGAATTCGTGGGTTTTACGTAGACCTTTGTCTCTATCCGAGGAGATCGATTCAGTAACTGAGTTCCCAGAAATGGCAGCATACCATTGCTTTCAGTTTCCATGGTGAATTTTACGGATGAATGTGCAAGGTTTAATGTGTCTAGGAAGCCAGATGCTGCCGCCATATTCGGCATGATGGTCAGGGTGTCGTCTACATATCTTCGATAGAACGAAGGGAGTTTACCTTGTTGCTCGAGGTTTTCTTCGATTGAAGTCATGAAGACATTAGCGAGCAAGGGGCCAAGGGGAGAACCCATGGCCACACCATCAGTCTGTTCATACAAGGCTCCATTGAATTGGAAAAGTTGTTCTTTTGTAGCTACTCTGAGAAGGTCAACAAGGTCCATTTTCGTCAAATTCAAGTCGTACGTTACGTTAAACCAATTGTTGGTGAAAGCTCTGTTCGCGAGTATCTCTATCGTTTCATCCAAGGGTACGTTTGTAAACAGGGAAGACTGACATCATACGCATGACGGCTGAGAATGTCACGTTTGCTATTTCCATGTTTTGAATTTGGCCGCCATTTTGGTGAAGGGTACTATTGTGGGTGAAAAGCACGACTTGTTAAAAAAAAAGTGCTAACATGAGTTAGACGAGGAGATAAGAAAAACGTGCAATAAGTAGAATTTATGTACATTTCTGGAGTTTATTGACCCAATATAACGACGTTAATCCAATTTTCAAAAAGAATGTTATTAGCGCTTGAGATTGCTCTTAATTGCGATCTTTCAAAAAGTGTAGGAAAAAGAGGATACTACGCAAAGTCACAAACGGAAAACGTTTATTTGCATAAACCCTTGTGACACCTTGATAATTATGCAGGACACGTGTAATTTTAAAG
>JAHPZR010010115.1:0-7500 GCA_019787425.1 Platygyra sinensis
ATCATCTCCCCGCTGACCATGCAACGGCTCACATCCCATCCCAAACCCGTGTTCTCGCAACAATATCTTGAACGCACCCGCCAACACACACGTTTTGCGTCAACCTTACGGGGTCGAATTCGTACACATCGGTTAACCGCACATTCCACTTTAACCAGTTTACCTAAAAAGCACACTATAATGCCTTTAGGCATTTACCGACTTGCACACAGTGGCATAAGCGGGACCCTTTTCCAATACAAAGCAAAACGGGCATTCCGTACCCAGGCCCTCTTTACACACTTCTGCTGCACCGGCGGCCGATCGGTAAACTCGGGCCTCTCAAAAGGGTGGGGGGGGGGGGGACTCAGTTCACCTGCCCCAGGGTCCTTTAGGTTATGTAGTTTCCCAAACAGATTGTGGGTAAAATCGGGTCGGTTTTTTATTGTCACAAGACAGAAACCACGGCGAAGGCTGGCAATCGGCAAAGAATGTTGAATGAAAGGCGGCTGTGGACAGAGGGAAGGGGAATGTTTAGCCCAATAATTTATGAAAAACCAACGAAACTGGAAAATTTCCTTGGGACATTGGAAAAAAGAAAACGGTAAACCAGAAAAACCTCGTGCTTAATTCGCTTTCTATTTAATTATTTTTGCCCTTGTTTTAGCCACGAAGTACTAGAATTTTCAAGTTTTAAATTCACGATAACTAATAAAGATACCAGCCCAATATGAATAAAAAAGGCCTTTTTCCAATTTCCATAGTTTGTCACCACATGAGAAACCTAAGGGATAATTATTGTTTCACGGCTGGGAATTTCTTCGAAAGCAAAAGGAAGTTTTGATAATCACGATAGAATCGAACGAATAAGGGATGGGGATGCACCAGAGGGCAAAGTCAGAAATTAATGTTTAAAGGGTTTTTTTTTTACCTTTGGCCCATTTTCCTCTTTTAAAAAACCTTGTCCCCTAGGAAAGCACCATTTGCTGTCAATTGTGGGAATTGGTTGAGTCTTGTCGGTTTTCCACTCGTTGGTCACAAGCACGGAGTTTTGCTTTCGGGCAGTAAAGTGTTCTTACTCATTTACAAGTACAAGCATTAAGATACCCTATTTTTCGTTTTCTTCTAAAAAGGCAAGGAAAATCTGGGCAGGTCAGACAATTTAAGTTGTTTACGTTTTCAAGATCCGTGGGCATTTGTGTTAGAGTTCTTGCAAAGTAAAATTTTTTTAAGATTTGTAAAGGAGGAGTTTATGAAATTGTTATAAAAGTTAGAGATTCTAGAAGAAAGGGGGTTTAGTTTATAGGGTAGAATTTTTACAATTTAACTTTTAGAAAGAAACGGATACCTTTTCTCACGTTTCAATCGGGGCTCCAAAAAAATAAGAATTTAATATTTTTTTGCCCCTGGTAGGCTTAATAATCTTGTTATTTTGGTGGCTTGGAAGGATATCGTTTTACCCTTTTATCGTTTTAAAATTTATTTTTTCTGATTCAAGGGGCAAAAAAATTTTTTGGATGGTTCCAGGGGGACTTGAAAAAACTTGGTTTTCGAGGTAATGGTCTTTTTAATGGTCTGTAAAAAACTATCAGTGCCAAGATTGGGGTGGGACAAAAATCAAGTGACGAGAAGTTTCAGGTTTTAAGCACGTTTTTACTGTTGGGGAATAAAACAAAACTATAACCTGTTCTGCTACAGTGTTTTTGGGACTTAAATTTTGCGATAGTTTAGCTCTTTAAGTATTAAGGTTGATTCCTAGTACTTTTTGCAACAAAAATGCGCACTGAAGCAACGATTTTCGGTTCATTACGCGCGCGGGCAAATTGGAAAGGCGCAGTGGCACGAAAACCACAACGAAAGAACAATTTCCCTTCAAAGCTTAACAGCTTGAAAGCGAAAAAAAACAAAAATGCATTAGTGCTAAAAAATTGTGGGGAACCCCACTCGGGTAAAGGATTAACCAAAAAGTATTGTAAAACTACGAAGACTTAAAACTATTAAAGAATCCAACACTGGGATTGAAGGGGCCGGAAAACCCAGGTTGGGGCTTATATTAAGAACAAAAAAACGTAGTCGAGGGGCGTTTGAAACTCGTGGGGATTACCAAAGAAGGGGGATTCCAAGCTGGGAGTAGGGTGGAAGGGAAACACTGACACAAAAACACCAGGAACCTCCCCCCAGATTTTAAAATCCAGAAATCTAAAAACAAAAAAAAACCACCTTCGGCTTTTACCTTGCCCCTCCCCTCGGTCTAAATATTGATGTTTATTATTGGTCATGGGGCAAAACAAGCATATTTTTTAGTGGTTTGCGAAAAAAACGGCTATGAGCTGGAACTAAATTTTTCCACACAACATTTTTTTTAGAAAATAGTCAAAATTCTTTAAGTAATTTTTATTTTCAATGCAAACATAGTTTTCACTTAGGACCCAACTAGTCCCAGATGGGAAAAAATTTAGGGACCCGCGGCAGTCCAATATCGAGTTGGCCAAATGGCCAATCCAAATTTCGTGGGAAAAATGTCGGGTTAGTCCCAGTCCTTTGTGGTGGGGGTGACACCAGCCATTGTAATGGTGGTTTACCAAATTAACCCAGGCAGAAAAACGGGGTTCGTTACAAAAAAAAACGGTTGTGGCAAAAAAGGGTGACAAAAAAACCGCAATAGTAACGTTTCTGTATTCGGATTGGCCAAATTTTACTTCAAAAAAAAAAACACTTGTTATTTTTAACGAAAGGAGGACTAGACGACGGTGAGAACCTGGAGTTTTTTCATATTCCCAAGATGGGACACTTGTTGAATAACTTCACCAAATTGGTTAAAGCACATTTCTTCCTCGGTTTATGTGGGGGACTCGTGAATAGATACCCACTTAGCACAAATGGGACGCGGGGGCCCTAAAATTTAAATAAACAATCTTAGGTAAACCCATCCTGAGCCTACCAAACATTTTTCATGTTTTTCAAGGATAAAAGGGCATTTTTCACTTTGAATGTGAGGGCTAAGGGATGTACTTTTCCCACATGTATTCTCCCAAATTTTGGCCGCGCCAATTTTATTGGGCAAAAAAGGGGTTAGATACTCAAAACAAAATACTTGGTGAGGGGGGGGGGGAACAAACTTAAATTGTGTAATAAAAAGTAACAAAACAACCGATCGTTAGTAACCTAAAAAGTCTTTAACCCAAAGGGCTTGCCAAATTTTTCATTATGGTATGTAACCAGGAAAAACAAATTTATGGAAGAGATATCATTCGAAACGGCGCTTAGGACCTACCGGTAATCACTACAGAAATATCAGTGCTTGGGGGGACCCAGGCAGGTTCATTCTTTGCTAAAAACAAAAAGGGTTGGGTAGTTGTTTGTGCATTTGTTTAACCCGTTTAGGTGTTCACGGACTTCTAAGGGTTATACACCATATTTTTGGAGTGGGAGTATCATCCATTTATAGCCAAATAACCTATTCTCGGTTTCTCTCGTATAGTCCCCGGTTGAAAAATTTTTTGGGGACTGACTTCAAGGGGGGACGTGCCAGACCCCCGGCTTATTTTTCGAAAATTTTTTCCGATTGGTCGGAGGCCAAAATCGGCTAGGGGGGGTGAAGGGGGCGAGGGTTTCTAATTGGTGAAGTGGCGAAATAGGTTCCTTTTTTTCACGGTTAGTTTTGTGCTTCGTTTTTGCATTAAACATTGTTAATCCCAAACGTGGACGAGGGGCAAATTTCGGGGGCAAAAAAAAAAAACACGGACAAACACTTAGCACCGAGATTGGCCTCATACATGCAGATATTATGGTAAAGCAAAATGAGCCAAAGAGGTAACCGTGGAATGAAAAGGATATTTATTAAATGAGTCTACACAATATGGTCAGTAACCAAGTCGTATCCTTTGCTATTGCTGTGTTAGAGACTGACGTTTTCTGCGACCAGTAAATTACGATAGACCACAAGACCATGGGTTAGAGGGACAATGTCCATGAAGAGTTATGATCCATTTCGTGTCCCCCGCCCCCCGATAAGACGTTAAGAGACATGCCGGAAACGGCGACGAACCATGTTGTGAACACGAGTGGGACTAGGTATCACAGAATAATGACATAAGAGTAACGCCAACGGGGATCGATCGTTTGATGAGCATTTGACAGCCGGGACTCTAAAAAGCGGACAAACAGATTAACAGTAACAACAACAGTTTTAAACTAGTATATCCTCGGTTAGACTTAGTTTTTTTTTTTTGAAATTTGACTTTGAACTTGAAGAAAGAAATTGGAAATCACTGATTCAGCCATGCTACGAAAAAAAAAGACACACCTTAGAATAAGCAAAAGTACCCTAAATGCCAGAATTATCTTCTTGCCAAATCCCAAAAATATAGATCAGTAAAATATATAACGTTTACCAGCGTGTAAGCAATTCTAGTTTTTTGACTGGTCCGATCGAACCAATCAAGACGTGAAATCATGGCAACGGGCAAAAGAACAAAGAACAAATAGGACACTAGCACAAAGAGTCATGCGACTTCGTTTTATGAAAATGAGAGTTACATTGATTTGCACTTCGACCACTAGTAGTGGGTCATCTCTTAAAAAAAAATTATAGTGAATTTTGGTTTTTACACAAACCCGCACCACTTTGCTCTTAACAATGAGAAAGTCCGTAGCTGGTCACAGGGAACCAAAACGTTGATTTTTAAAATTAGGAACTAACCGTTTATCTGACTACCAAATTTTTGCACTTATTAAACTTCAAGGAAATGTTATGAACCAAGATGATGTGGTAAACGTTTATTAGCACATCTGAACGTAACTATCAACATTTACAAGATATAAACAAAAAGTAGTTTGGCCGCCATGTTGGAGGGCAAGGTAGCCCTCCACATAGGCGGCCATACAAATCATACTAATTTGTTGAAAAATCAAAGTACCATAAAATATCTCCCTTAAATCGTGTTCCTCTCAAATTTTCGGGTGTAAGATAATTTTTATGTGTTTCGTCCAATTTTTGGCATCAGCAAGATTACAACTCACTGTTTAAGGGAGGCATTGGTCACGTGACCTCTTAGTGCAAGAGGCCTAGTGCTTCTGGCATCGCGAGATCTTCCTCGTAGGACAGTGTCGAAATGGTGACATACCAATGCGAGATTTTTACGCCTTTTTCTGTAAGTTTAGGAAAATGTAAGGTTAGGAAAATGTATTAAGAGAGTCGGATTTTCAGTGGGCTGTTATTTTCTTCTTTGTAGAGATGTAAAGGTGCTTCTCTTACAGTGTTGATAGGTATTGTTTAAGCCTAGTACTAAAAACAGTAGAAACTGTTTTCGAACGCTTAGCTTCGGGGACTGAACCGATTCAACATGGACTACCGTGGAACAAGTCCTGGCAAATTTAACGTCCTTTTTATCCATGGCGCGCAAAAAGACATCAGTTAGACGCGCAAGCCATTTTGCGTTTTGAACAAACGTGTGACTGAACGTATAACAACCTTTTATCTGGAGTTAGTTACCCAACAACAACACCACCGACAACCTAAAACGGTGGTTGCGTGACTCGATGCTTCTCTCGCGTCCGTCACGCAATAAAATTCCCGCCCACCGATGTAAAACTTCGCAAACGCAACAACAAAGACCGAAATCCTCGGGTTTTTATCCGGAAGTTCCAACAACATTATGAGGGTCAAGTGTTTTAAAAAAAAACCCCCAAGTAGCCTCAATATTCCATGGGTTGTCCACTGTGTGGTCGTTCTTTGGCGAATCCCTTCTCAATCCATAACTTTATTGATTGTTGGACTTCTTCACCATTCGGTAGCCAAACAAGTCGAATAAAATACGTCTTGATTCCACGCTCGCGGAAAAACAGTAAAAGCTTCGGGGGAATGTAAAACCACAGTTTACACTAAGAGGAAAACAAACAAGGCGAGATTTGTATTGTTGGAAGGTTTCTGACCCTGCAATCTTTTGTTTTATGCTCATTGACTAGGCATGAGTTACAACACTCAACAATGCTTTGGTATTTTGCAGGTTTTGTGCAGGGTCAAACTCCCAACATGCCAACAAAACGAGCTCCAAAAAAAAAACCGTTGCCACAGTTTCAGAACGATTTCCTCTACTAAACTAAGGAAAAACCTAAACATCTTAATTTACATAACCTTTTCTTGAAAAATACCTCTTAAGGTTGGGCACTCTATATAGCGGACTAATCACTTCAGGGAAAATGTTGACCAAAACCTGAATTCTCTTTTCGACACGTGATCGTACACTACGTCGGATGAGTGCACATTCTTACGTTATCAAGTCAACAATTTAAGACCATGCTGTTCTGCAAATCAAAGTTGTATTAGGCCTCATCGACACCACGCCGTAGGAATTTGCAAAACGGGAGCTCTTATTTTTACCACCGGTTAGGCCACTGCCGTCCACATTAAATCCAACACGAAATAAAACGATCAGCTTTTATCTTCTCCGGATCAGGCTACCGTTCCAATACCTTAACCAGTCACAAAACGTGAAGCTTTTCGGAAAGCATTTTCAAACCGGAAGGATATAGAATACGCCAGGACTTCTTCGGTTTTGGTTGGACATTACAGACATTTTGATGAACGAAGCGTTGCACCGTAACGCCGAACGTTTGGATAATCATGGGAGTTTCCCCGTTATAGGTTATTTCCCCTGTGAGTTTATACATCGAAACACAAGTTGCATGTATCAAATTCCTCCGGTTTAGTCTGGGCAGAAAAAACAGTATGATGCGTGTTCAGCGATGAAATCTCCGTTTTCCAATTTCACACCTGGCTTTTTGTGGACCTGGCGGCCTTGATTTGGCTCACGCTTTGTTCCGAAAAGAAAGTTAGCCATTTTCCAAACATCACTGCCTTCAAGCGGACCTTAGCTCAACTTAGTGTGTTGATTAGCGAGTGTACACACGAAATGACAAGACAATAAGATAATCACTAGTGAGAATCTTCCCTATTTCTGGTCATTCAGTTTTTTTTCTTACAGGGCAACTTTCAAGGCACTGACTGAAGACAAGATATCTAATCGCCCATATTCTTTCCAAGTAAGTTCGTGAAACTTGCAATTCTCGAACAGCGCCTATGTAAATTTCCAATTTGAAAATGTAGACTGAATTTGAGAGGAAGGAAGGGAAGGGCTAGTTTGCCGGATCAGCATAAATTCTCCCTACTCTTTTCGTACAGTTCCATTAAGTCTCCAAGGAGAATTCAGGTGTTGGTCAAGGACATTTTCCCTGAAGTGATTAAGTCGCTATATAGAGTGCCCAACCTTAAAGGTATTTTTCAAGAAAAGGTTATGTGAAATTAAGATGTTTAGTTTTGCCTTAGTTAGTAGAGGAAAATCGTTCTGAAACTTGGCCACAGTTTTTTGTTGCATCGTTTTGTGGCCATTGGGAGTTTGACCCTGCACAAAACCTGCAAAATACAAAAGCATTGTGATTGTGTAACTCATGCATAGTCAATGAGCATAAAACAAAAGATGTGCAGGGTCGAGGAACCTCCAACATAAATCTCTGCCTGTT
>JAHPZR010010115.1:10000-42500 GCA_019787425.1 Platygyra sinensis
ATCGGTTGGTACTTTATATACACAAATTTAAGTGTCTCACCATATTTTGGAGTATCCATAGACCCTTTGCATAAATGGCGCCAAATTTGAATAACAATAGTGATACATCCTTAGCCTCACATTCAAGTGAAAATTCCTTTATCTTGAAACATGAATGTGAGGCTAAGGATGTACCAAGTATTGTTATTTAAATTTAGGCGTCATTTATGCAAGGGTCTATTCTAGTCATAACCGAGAAGAAATGTGCTTACCAATTGTAGTTATTCACCGCCATCTTGGAAATATGATCAGGTCGAACTCGTCCTAGTCCTCTTTCGGTAAATAAGTGTTTTTGAGTAAATGGCCAATCCGAACAGAACTTACGATGCGTTCCCTTTGCACAACCGTTAACGAACCGGTTTTTCGTGTTAAGTGTAAACCACATAACATGGCTGTGTCCCACAAGGACTGGGAACTACCGAATTCACGAATTTGATTGGCTGCAATCGATATTGACTGCGGTCTAAATTTTCCCATCTGACTAGTGTCTAGTGAAAATGTTGCAATTGAAAATAAAATACTAAAATTTTGACTATTTCTAAAAATGTTAGTGGAAGATTTAAGTTCAGCTCATAGCCGTTCGCAAACAAAAATAATGCCTTGTTTGCCATATAATAAACACATATTAACCGAGGGAGGCAGGGTAGCCGAGTGGTTTAGATTGCTGGATTTAAAATCTGGAGGTCCCTGGTTCAGTTCCTTCACCCTACTGCCATCTGGAATCCTTCTTGGTAGTCCCGAGTTCAACTCCTCGACTACGTTGTGTAAATAGCCAACTGGTCGGCCTTCAACCAGTTGGATTCTTCATAGTTTATCTTCTATTTACAATACTTGGTTATCCTTTACAGTGTCCACAATTAGCACTATGCATTTGTTTCGCTTTCAAGCTTAGCTTGAGGGAAATTTCTTTCGTTGTGTTCGTGCACGCGCTCATTTTGCGCGCGCTAATGACGCGAAAATCGTGCGTAGTGCGCATTGCAGTACTAAGGAATCACCTTAATATTAAAGAGCTAAAACTATCAGCAAAATTAAGTCCAAAAACACTGTAGCAGAAACAGTTTTTTTATTCCAACAGTAACGTGCTTAGAACTGAACTTCTCGTATTTGATTTGTCATCTTGGCACTGATAGTTCAGACATAAAGACATACCTCGAAACAAGTTTCAAGTCTGAACCAGTCCAAAAATTTTGCCTTGAATCAGAAATAAATTTAAAACATAAAGGTAAAACGATATCTTCAAGCCACAAAATACAAGATATTAAGCCTACCAGGGCAAAATATTATTCTTATTTGAGCCCCGATGAACGTGAAAAAATATCCTTTCTAAATTCGTATCACCTATAACTAAACTTTCTCTAGAATCTCTAACTTTATAACAAATTTCATAAACTCTCTTTACAAATCTTAAAATTTACTTGCAACTCTTAACAAATGCACGGAAATCTGGAAAACGTACAACTTAAATTTCTGACCTCCCGATTCTTGCCTTTAGATGACGAAATAGGATATCTTAAATGCTGTACTTAATGATACCTTACGCGAAGCAAACTCGCTGACCAAAGAGTGGAAACCGCAGACTCACAATTCAATTTGCAGCAAATGGTGCTTCAGGGACAAGGTTTATAAAAAGGAGGAAATGGCAAAGTAAAAAAAAACCTTAACATTAATTCTGAATGCTCTGTGCAATCCATCTTATTCTTTAGATTCTATCGATGATTATCACTCCTTTCTTCGAAAAATCCCACCGAACATAAATATCCTTAGGTTATGTGTGAAAATAATGAAATTGAAGCTTTAATCATATTGGCTGGATTATTAGTTATCGATGATTTAAACTTGATTCTAATACTTCGTGCTAACAAGGGCATAATTAAAAAAGCAAATAGCACGATTTTCTGTTTACCGTTCTTTTTCAATGTCAAGGAAATTTCCAGTCGTTGGTTTCATAAAATTATTGCTAAACATTCTTCTCTGTCCCAGCGCTTTCATTCAACACTGCGATGCAGCCTCGCGTGTTCTGTCTGGTGAAAATAAAAAACACGCGATTACCCACAAGCTTTAACTACAGACTAAAGGACTGGGGAGGAACTGAGTCCTTTAGAGGCCGAGGTTACCAAGCTGCCGGCCGCTGCAGCAGAGGAAGAGCCTGGGACGGCCTGTGCTGTTGAAGTCGCTATGCACTGTTGAAGTCGGTATGCTAAGGCATTTGTGCTTTTAGGTAAACTGGTTGCGGTCGATGTCGTCGTAGGTGACGCAACTTGTGGGTTCGCCGGTGGGATTGACGTATTCACGGGAGGATTTACGGCCGCTTTCTGAATTGAAATCGTGCCTGGTGCAGAAACGGCTGGGCTGGCAGACTGATTTGCAGCTGGCAAGCAACTACTTCCGTAGAAGCCACTAGCGGTTTTCGCGACTGTTGTTGACGAGCTTGAAGTATTACTACCTCCTTGGAGATTTCCCACTACTTTCGGAGCGGAAGTATTGGGATTTGGTTTTGACACGGGCTTTGTGACAGGCTGTTTTGAGACTGAAGCAGTAGAAACAGTGGCTTGGGTTCCACTTGTGGTTGTTTTTGAAGCACTACCCTGTGACGGTTTACCGCTGGACGTGTTGTTTGCAGATGCTTTGGTTTGCATAGCAAGCAGTTGATTGTAAGAGAGCGTTCCTGACATCAGCGAGGCACTGTTCCTCAGTTGCCTAGGATTAGAAAACAAATTGAGCCCGTATGCCTATAAAAAGAATCACTAACATGTATTTATTGCTATTTAATAAAGTAAAACAGAAGTTTTCAACGGGAAGTAGTAAGTTCCCATGGCAATCTTCAACGAAGAATTATAACCGGGAATACTATAACCTCCCATGGATGGAAAAAGTTCCCCCCCCCCTCCTCCAAGCCGGGTTCCCGGTACCAATTCATACCTGTACCTCCGAGTATAGAGAAGAACCCTGAGAATAAGCATCTTGCCCAATGTCACAACGAACACCTTAAGTCTACTGAATGAGCTAAGTACTGTAGAAGTGCAATCTGATATATTTTTACATCATACATCCTAAAATAAACCTTGCGAAATTTTTACGCTTTTAAGAAGCTCCATAGCTCTTAGTTTCCTTCATGCCGGGCTTCATGGAGCCAACCTCGTTCCCAGGGCCTTTCCCCTGGCCTGGGAAAAGGCCCTGGGAACGAGGTTGTCCCGGAGCGAACTGCAGTTGAGGCATTACTTGGCATACGTAACGCCTTGATAAAATTGGTGTTATTTTATCGTTGGTGTTCCTGTAAGAACTTGAAGGTGTAGTAAAACTATCATTTTTACCGATGTCGTTTCAGTCTAATTCGTGTTTTGTGGGCACACAAAAAGCGAGCTTCCACCTCCAATTTAATCTCCACAGGTCACTCACTGAAGGCTTCCTAAGCTACGTGTACAACAAATTTCTCACAGACAAAAGCGTCCCACAATGACGGTCGTCCTCAAGGCAATCTTTTTCTCGGGCGGATTTTAAGTATAACTTTGATTTGAAGTTAATCGCGTGCATCCCAAAACAAGAATTTCATGTGCAACTTGATGTACAGTTTTGTATGAATAGAGCTATCTCGGTAAATAGACCGTTTGCGTAAATGGCGCCTGAATTTAAATAGCAGTACTTTATACATCTTTAGCCCCGTATTGATGTTTCCAGATAAAGGATTTTAACATGAATGTGAGGCTAAGGACGCACAAGTATTGTTATTCAAATTTAGGCGCCATTTCTGCAAAGGGTCCAGTTGCAGTAGAAAGCATTTTATCATGATCTTTAACACCTACTTGATGACTGCACTCTTGCGTTTCAGCGGTCCTGTAGTTAGGTCATGGAAGGCCCAGCTCCACGCGGTCATCTCTTGCTTTCCAAACAATCCCTACCAAAGAAAAATCCTTTATCAGCCACAACGGCAAAATTAAACGATATCATAAAGGAGAACCCCGTTCATTTGACTACAATGAGTCACCAAGAGAGAATGTGACTGACGGAAATCATGTGTAAGCACACAGAGGCTATAATAACTAAGGGAAAGGCAATAGCGGATATAGACCTCGAGCTAAGGGGAGGGGGGGGTCCCCTAAATCCGCCACTTTTTAATGTAGGATTTGCTGAGCTTTATCCAGACATTGCCTTTTGGTACAGGGAACGAAACTAACTTTTATTTCCAGGAAAAATTAATAACAAAATAATGAACTGACGTAATACATATCAGGGGCTTTAAGTTTTAGTGTTTGAATCACTATTGAAAGGCCGATGGCAAGAAAAGCCTTCCATTGCGAACTGGGAAAAAACTTCCAAAGACAAAGTGAGTTAGCCTGGTTCTGAGAATATTGACTGTTGTTTCACCCCGAAAAAAAGGACAACTTGCAACATCGATAAAATGAACAAACACGGCGTCCAAAAACAACAAAAAATAATAATAAATGTATCGCGAACGACATTATTATGCACTTGTTAGCTGTATCTTGTATACTCAAAACAAAATATGTCGACTGCAATGTCAATTTTTTTTTCGTAAATACCTTGATGTCCCGTAGCCAGCGCTCAAGATCAACGCGTTGTTTCACTTGAACAGTCTTGTCACAAAACAGCTATAAAAGCACATATAAAATTAAAGACTAAGTTGACACTGCAATAAAACCACCTTGTACCAATTCTTTGGAAGGAACAAAATATTACAAGGTAGTTAAAATCGCAAATTTTCTATTTAGCAAACTCATTTCCATGATCCATCAAAGTGAGGCGGGAGTGGCGACACAAATCCTTGCATATACATGTAATTCATGGTAGGCCACCTATATAATCTCCCTACAGTATGCTTTTATGTACTGCCGTTTGCTTGCGGTTAGCATTTACATACTGTGTTTGCTTTCGGGTAGCATTTAATTACTGCTGTTTGCTTGCAGTTAGCACTAAGAGATAAGGGGAAGGCGACTATATGCGTCCTACCATGAAGGTTTTACCAAACTCCTGACTACTTCCAAGGAATATTCATGTACAGTAATTGTATAGCCACAATGTTTTATCTCATATCTTATCCTTTCAAAAGTTTACCTTGGACGCGTTCTGCATTGCTCCTGACAGGATGTCAATTAAAGTCTGTGTTTTGATGGCAGCAATGGCTCTGACACAGGACATTACAGATTCGTGCATCTAAAAGAACACAAAACTTATTAGCACAACTGATAAGAACAGATTTACAAGAAGGGACGTGGGACAAGAGGGTAAGGTCTCACCGTTTCGGGAAAATAGAGACTGGTTATACCTGAACAATATTTGTCTCCATGACTGAGTTTCTGATGGAGCTACAAATAAATCAGTTCTGAATATGGAAAGGTCATGGTACGATTAACTCTGCCAATGAATATAATAAGCCTGATGTATTGAATACTTCTTGTACAACACGAGTTCAAAACTCAAAAGTCTACAAAGAATAAGCTCATTAAACGTTTTTGTCAAACAGTTATTTTGCAGTTTTTGAAAGACAGTATCTCACTGAAGGAGCAAAAAATTCACCATGTATTAAGTTTCACTAGCTCTTTAGCTGCCTGGAGTCAATTCACAGCTAACATGTTTCCTTCTGTGCACAAAGCCGTATGCAAATAAGCAAAAATGTTAACAATAACGTCAGCATGAACCCCCCCCCCCCCCCCTCTCCTCCTATACCGGTATTTCACGCCCGTCCCACAGGGTATTAAGTAACATATCAAACACGCGAGACAGTGTCTCATCAGGATATCTAAACACCGAGAAGAGAGTTGAAAATACGACGCGCAGCGGAGTATTTTTGACAAAATTCGAGGTGTTTGGATATAGCCGATGAAATACTGTCTCGAGTGTTTTAATAAAAAGCAAGAGCTAAGGAGTAATCGGAGAACTAAAATCGTCAAAATCTACGCTAATTAAGACCGGTTGTGATTTTCTTTCCTTTAACTTGATGAATTAATGATTTTGAGAATATTAGGTATTACTAACACCTGGATCAATGGACAATGCTTTCCAAGAGTTTATATTCGCTCACTGGCTATCTATCATATCATATCCAACAAATACTCACAGTGGAATAACAGTTTATTATACAAAAAACGTACATAATTGTAGCTGTACCGCCAGAGTGCAAAGGCTGTGTCACACAGAATTTTAGCCAGCCAACCAGAACAGACATCTACAAATTGACAAGCTTCTTCTTTAGTTAGTTTAGACATGACGGCCTTCATCTGCAGGGAAAAAAAAACAGAAATTAACTCAGAAGGAGGAATCATTAAGCACCGTACATTTACTTTGCAAACCTTCCTTGACGCACTCAAGGTATTTCCAATCAGAGATTAACACAAGAACTGTGGAGTGCTACGACATTTTTTGGCTACACAGCTTGCCGTGACAACAGCGAAGATGACAGATAATGGCCAGGACGGAAATGGCTTGGGATTTTTAGTCTGAACATTCTGAAACAGCTCCTCCGCAAAGGACTCGGAAAATTGAAAATGGGTTAAGACATCCAATGTCTTAGAGTGGAACTATGGATACCGATATCTCTGTCTTTTTCTCTGAGTACACTGTAGCTAACCCATCTCATCTGTAAAATCAATGGCTGTTTACCATTTACCCAAAAATTCCGGAATTTCTATCAGAATGTAAATGGTAAGACAATTTGTGGCTCGACCAACCGGCTAGAAGTAATCGGAACGTCTTAAACGGGTAGTCCAAAACTTCCAACCAAAATTCCGACTCGAATATGTGCTTACCATTTGCAATTTTACACCACCATCTTGCAATTATGATCAGTTTGAACTCGTGCTAGTATCTTTCGGTAGATTGAGGGTTTTTTGAGTAAATGGTAAATGGCCAATCCGAACCATTTGCAACAAAAACCGGTTTCTCCGTGCAAATGGTAAACGACCAATGAATACCTTTTCGCAGACACTAGGATGAGAGCCTGTGAAACCAACTGCGGTAAGGGTGGCCTTCACTTCCTTAAACATGCCGCATTTAGCGAACACTTCAATACAACAGCCCGTATGAGACCTGTTAAATACAAAGATAACACTTCAAAACCTCTGTTAGTGAGTGAAAACACTCTTGCGGAAGTACAACAAATGGTAGACAGCTAAACGAAAACAGACGAGATACTTAAATTTCTCTTTTTGGTAGTGTAGTTGGGGCTCAGCAGGGTTCGTGTCAGTTTGTTTTTTCCTCTGTAAGTCTATCGGTCTGCTAGTCTGCCTGATAGTAGGTCTGTCGCTCTGTTCGTGTCTGTCTGTCGGTCTATAAGTCTGCGAGACTGCCAGTCTGCCCGTCAGTCGGTCTGTTGGTCTGCCAGTCTATCTGTCAGTCTGACTGTAAGTCTATCAGTCTATCAGTGTCCAAGTCTGTCTGTCTATCAGTTTGTCTGTCTGTCTGCACTCTTGTACATGTTAGACACTCACTGACTTGGGTGTTGTATGCTACCAAAACTCTCCAGTAGTCCTCGATAATCCCATAAGGGTTTTCGCAGATACTCTCTGCTCTTCAGAGTCACTCTTTTCAAGTGAGTCGTTGGCGTAAAGATCATACGTAAAGTTCAGCAGTGATTGATTTGATATGATGACTTGCTTTTAGGGACAAGTGGCCATCATTGAAATCATCAATGATAGACTTCCTAAAGAAGCATCGAACGTAAGTACGCTCACTTATTATAGCAATGAAGGAAGCAGAGAAAGAGGTATATGAACCGATAGACGAACACACTGACAAACTGATAGACAGACAGACAGACAGACGAACACATTGACAAACTGATAGACAGACAAACTGATAGACAGACAGAGAGACAGACAGACAGACAAACTGATAGACAGACAGACTTGGACACTGATAGACTGATAGACTTACAGTCAGACTGACAGATAGACTGGCAGACCAACAGACCGACTGACGGGCAGACTGGCAGTCTCGCAGACTTATAGACCGACAGACAGACACGAACAGAGCGACAGACCTACTATCAGGCAGACTAGCAGACCGATAGACTTACAGAGGAAAAAACAAACTGACACGAACCCTGCTGAGCCCCAACTACACTACCAAAAAGAGAAATTTAAGTATCTCGTCTGTTTTCGTTTAGCTGTCTACCATTTGTTGTACTTCCGCAAGAGTGTTTTCACTCACTAACAGAGGTTTTGAAGTGTTATCTTTGTATTTAACAGGTCTCATACGGGCTGTTGTATTGAAGTGTTCGCTAAATGCGGCATGTTTAAGGAAGTGAAGGCCACCCTTACCGCAGTTGGTTTCACAGGCTCTCATCCTAGTGTCTGCGAAAAGGTATTCATTGGTCGTTTACCATTTGCACGGAGAAACCGGTTTTTGTTGCAAATGGTTCGGATTGGCCATTTACCATTTACTCAAAAAACCCTCAATCTACCGAAAGATACTAGCACGAGTTCAAACTGATCATAATTGCAAGATGGTGGTGTAAAATTGCAAATGGTAAGCACATATTCGAGTCGGAATTTTGGTTGGAAGTTTTGGACTACCCGTTTAAGACGTTCCGATTACTTCTAGCCGGTTGGTCGAGCCACAAATTGTCTTACCATTTACATTCTGATAGAAATTCCGGAATTTTTGGGTAAATGGTAAACAGCCATTGATTTTACAGATGAGATGGGTTAGCTACAGTGTACTCAGAGAAAAAGACAGAGATATCGGTATCCATAGTTCCACTCTAAGACATTGGATGTCTTAACCCATTTTCAATTTTCCGAGTCCTTTGCGGAGGAGCTGTTTCAGAATGTTCAGACTAAAAATCCCAAGCCATTTCCGTCCTGGCCATTATCTGTCATCTTCGCTGTTGTCACGGCAAGCTGTGTAGCCAAAAAATGTCGTAGCACTCCACAGTTCTTGTGTTAATCTCTGATTGGAAATACCTTGAGTGCGTCAAGGAAGGTTTGCAAAGTAAATGTACGGTGCTTAATGATTCCTCCTTCTGAGTTAATTTCTGTTTTTTTTCCCTGCAGATGAAGGCCGTCATGTCTAAACTAACTAAAGAAGAAGCTTGTCAATTTGTAGATGTCTGTTCTGGTTGGCTGGCTAAAATTCTGTGTGACACAGCCTTTGCACTCTGGCGGTACAGCTACAATTATGTACGTTTTTTGTATAATAAACTGTTATTCCACTGTGAGTATTTGTTGGATATGATATGATAGATAGCCAGTGAGCGAATATAAACTCTTGGAAAGCATTGTCCATTGATCCAGGTGTTAGTAATACCTAATATTCTCAAAATCATTAATTCATCAAGTTAAAGGAAAGAAAATCACAACCGGTCTTAATTAGCGTAGATTTTGACGATTTTAGTTCTCCGATTACTCCTTAGCTCTTGCTTTTTATTAAACACTCGAGACAGTATTTCATCGGCTATATCCAAACACCTCGAATTTTGTCAAAAATACTCCGCTGCGCGTCGTATTTTCAACTCTCTTCTCGGTGTTTAGATATCCTGATGAGACACTGTCTCGCGTGTTTGATATGTTACTTAATACCCTGTGGGACGGGCGTGAAATACCGGTATAGGAGGAGAGGGGGGGGGGGGGGGGTTCATGCTGACGTTATTGTTAACATTTTTGCTTATTTGCATACGGCTTTGTGCACAGAAGGAAACATGTTAGCTGTGAATTGACTCCAGGCAGCTAAAGAGCTAGTGAAACTTAATACATGGTGAATTTTTTGCTCCTTCAGTGAGATACTGTCTTTCAAAAACTGCAAAATAACTGTTTGACAAAAACGTTTAATGAGCTTATTCTTTGTAGACTTTTGAGTTTTGAACTCGTGTTGTACAAGAAGTATTCAATACATCAGGCTTATTATATTCATTGGCAGAGTTAATCGTACCATGACCTTTCCATATTCAGAACTGATTTATTTGTAGCTCCATCAGAAACTCAGTCATGGAGACAAATATTGTTCAGGTATAACCAGTCTCTATTTTCCCGAAACGGTGAGACCTTACCCTCTTGTCCCACGTCCCTTCTTGTAAATCTGTTCTTATCAGTTGTGCTAATAAGTTTTGTGTTCTTTTAGATGCACGAATCTGTAATGTCCTGTGTCAGAGCCATTGCTGCCATCAAAACACAGACTTTAATTGACATCCTGTCAGGAGCAATGCAGAACGCGTCCAAGGTAAACTTTTGAAAGGATAAGATATGAGATAAAACATTGTGGCTATACAATTACTGTACATGAATATTCCTTGGAAGTAGTCAGGAGTTTGGTAAAACCTTCATGGTAGGACGCATATAGTCGCCTTCCCCTTATCTCTTAGTGCTAACTGCAAGCAAACAGCAGTAATTAAATGCTACCCGAAAGCAAACACAGTATGTAAATGCTAACCGCAAGCAAACGGCAGTACATAAAAGCATACTGTAGGGAGATTATATAGGTGGCCTACCATGAATTACATGTATATGCAAGGATTTGTGTCGCCACTCCCGCCTCACTTTGATGGATCATGGAAATGAGTTTGCTAAATAGAAAATTTGCGATTTTAACTACCTTGTAATATTTTGTTCCTTCCAAAGAATTGGTACAAGGTGGTTTTATTGCAGTGTCAACTTAGTCTTTAATTTTATATGTGCTTTTATAGCTGTTTTGTGACAAGACTGTTCAAGTGAAACAACGCGTTGATCTTGAGCGCTGGCTACGGGACATCAAGGTATTTACGAAAAAAAAATTGACATTGCAGTCGACATATTTTGTTTTGAGTATACAAGATACAGCTAACAAGTGCATAATAATGTCGTTCGCGATACATTTATTATTATTTTTTGTTGTTTTTGGACGCCGTGTTTGTTCATTTTATCGATGTTGCAAGTTGTCCTTTTTTTCGGGGTGAAACAACAGTCAATATTCTCAGAACCAGGCTAACTCACTTTGTCTTTGGAAGTTTTTTCCCAGTTCGCAATGGAAGGCTTTTCTTGCCATCGGCCTTTCAATAGTGATTCAAACACTAAAACTTAAAGCCCCTGATATGTATTACGTCAGTTCATTATTTTGTTATTAATTTTTCCTGGAAATAAAAGTTAGTTTCGTTCCCTGTACCAAAAGGCAATGTCTGGATAAAGCTCAGCAAATCCTACATTAAAAAGTGGCGGATTTAGGGGACCCCCCCCCTCCCCTTAGCTCGAGGTCTATATCCGCTATTGCCTTTCCCTTAGTTATTATAGCCTCTGTGTGCTTACACATGATTTCCGTCAGTCACATTCTCTCTTGGTGACTCATTGTAGTCAAATGAACGGGGTTCTCCTTTATGATATCGTTTAATTTTGCCGTTGTGGCTGATAAAGGATTTTTCTTTGGTAGGGATTGTTTGGAAAGCAAGAGATGACCGCGTGGAGCTGGGCCTTCCATGACCTAACTACAGGACCGCTGAAACGCAAGAGTGCAGTCATCAAGTAGGTGTTAAAGATCATGATAAAATGCTTTCTACTGCAACTGGACCCTTTGCAGAAATGGCGCCTAAATTTGAATAACAATACTTGTGCGTCCTTAGCCTCACATTCATGTTAAAATCCTTTATCTGGAAACATCAATACGGGGCTAAAGATGTATAAAGTACTGCTATTTAAATTCAGGCGCCATTTACGCAAACGGTCTATTTACCGAGATAGCTCTATTCATACAAAACTGTACATCAAGTTGCACATGAAATTCTTGTTTTGGGATGCACGCGATTAACTTCAAATCAAAGTTATACTTAAAATCCGCCCGAGAAAAAGATTGCCTTGAGGACGACCGTCATTGTGGGACGCTTTTGTCTGTGAGAAATTTGTTGTACACGTAGCTTAGGAAGCCTTCAGTGAGTGACCTGTGGAGATTAAATTGGAGGTGGAAGCTCGCTTTTTGTGTGCCCACAAAACACGAATTAGACTGAAACGACATCGGTAAAAATGATAGTTTTACTACACCTTCAAGTTCTTACAGGAACACCAACGATAAAATAACACCAATTTTATCAAGGCGTTACGTATGCCAAGTAATGCCTCAACTGCAGTTCGCTCCGGGACAACCTCGTTCCCAGGGCCTTTTCCCAGGCCAGGGGAAAGGCCCTGGGAACGAGGTTGGCTCCATGAAGCCCGGCATGAAGGAAACTAAGAGCTATGGAGCTTCTTAAAAGCGTAAAAATTTCGCAAGGTTTTATTTTAGGATGTATGATGTAAAAATATATCAGATTGCACTTCTACAGTACTTAGCTCATTCAGTAGACTTAAGGTGTTCGTTGTGACATTGGGCAAGATGCTTATTCTCAGGGTTCTTCTCTATACTCGGAGGTACAGGTATGAATTGGTACCGGGAACCCGGCTTGGAGGAGGGGGGGGGGGAACTTTTTCCATCCATGGGAGGTTATAGTATTCCCGGTTATAATTCTTCGTTGAAGATTGCCATGGGAACTTACTACTTCCCGTTGAAAACTTCTGTTTTACTTTATTAAATAGCAATAAATACATGTTAGTGATTCTTTTTATAGGCATACGGGCTCAATTTGTTTTCTAATCCTAGGCAACTGAGGAACAGTGCCTCGCTGATGTCAGGAACGCTCTCTTACAATCAACTGCTTGCTATGCAAACCAAAGCATCTGCAAACAACACGTCCAGCGGTAAACCGTCACAGGGTAGTGCTTCAAAAACAACCACAAGTGGAACCCAAGCCACTGTTTCTACTGCTTCAGTCTCAAAACAGCCTGTCACAAAGCCCGTGTCAAAACCAAATCCCAATACTTCCGCTCCGAAAGTAGTGGGAAATCTCCAAGGAGGTAGTAATACTTCAAGCTCGTCAACAACAGTCGCGAAAACCGCTAGTGGCTTCTACGGAAGTAGTTGCTTGCCAGCTGCAAATCAGTCTGCCAGCCCAGCCGTTTCTGCACCAGGCACGATTTCAATTCAGAAAGCGGCCGTAAATCCTCCCGTGAATACGTCAATCCCACCGGCGAACCCACAAGTTGCGTCACCTACGACGACATCGACCGCAACCAGTTTACCTAAAAGCACAAATGCCTTAGCATACCGACTTCAACAGTGCATAGCGACTTCAACAGCACAGGCCGTCCCAGGCTCTTCCTCTGCTGCAGCGGCCGGCAGCTTGGTAACCTCGGCCTCTAAAGGACTCAGTTCCTCCCCAGTCCTTTAGTCTGTAGTTAAAGCTTGTGGGTAATCGCGTGTTTTTTATTTTCACCAGACAGAACACGCGAGGCTGCATCGCAGTGTTGAATGAAAGCGCTGGGACAGAGAAGAATGTTTAGCAATAATTTTATGAAACCAACGACTGGAAATTTCCTTGACATTGAAAAAGAACGGTAAACAGAAAATCGTGCTATTTGCTTTTTTAATTATGCCCTTGTTAGCACGAAGTATTAGAATCAAGTTTAAATCATCGATAACTAATAATCCAGCCAATATGATTAAAGCTTCAATTTCATTATTTTCACACATAACCTAAGGATATTTATGTTCGGTGGGATTTTTCGAAGAAAGGAGTGATAATCATCGATAGAATCTAAAGAATAAGATGGATTGCACAGAGCATTCAGAATTAATGTTAAGGTTTTTTTTTACTTTGCCATTTCCTCCTTTTTATAAACCTTGTCCCTGAAGCACCATTTGCTGCAAATTGAATTGTGAGTCTGCGGTTTCCACTCTTTGGTCAGCGAGTTTGCTTCGCGTAAGGTATCATTAAGTACAGCATTTAAGATATCCTATTTCGTCATCTAAAGGCAAGAATCGGGAGGTCAGAAATTTAAGTTGTACGTTTTCCAGATTTCCGTGCATTTGTTAAGAGTTGCAAGTAAATTTTAAGATTTGTAAAGAGAGTTTATGAAATTTGTTATAAAGTTAGAGATTCTAGAGAAAGTTTAGTTATAGGTGATACGAATTTAGAAAGGATATTTTTTCACGTTCATCGGGGCTCAAATAAGAATAATATTTTGCCCTGGTAGGCTTAATATCTTGTATTTTGTGGCTTGAAGATATCGTTTTACCTTTATGTTTTAAATTTATTTCTGATTCAAGGCAAAATTTTTGGACTGGTTCAGACTTGAAACTTGTTTCGAGGTATGTCTTTATGTCTGAACTATCAGTGCCAAGATGACAAATCAAATACGAGAAGTTCAGTTCTAAGCACGTTACTGTTGGAATAAAAAAACTGTTTCTGCTACAGTGTTTTTGGACTTAATTTTGCTGATAGTTTTAGCTCTTTAATATTAAGGTGATTCCTTAGTACTGCAATGCGCACTACGCACGATTTTCGCGTCATTAGCGCGCGCAAATGAGCGCGTGCACGAACACAACGAAAGAAATTTCCCTCAAGCTAAGCTTGAAAGCGAAACAAATGCATAGTGCTAATTGTGGACACTGTAAAGGATAACCAAGTATTGTAAATAGAAGATAAACTATTAAGAATCCAACTGGTTGAAGGCCGACCAGTTGGCTATTTACACAACGTAGTCGAGGAGTTGAACTCGGGACTACCAAGAAGGATTCCAGATGGCAGTAGGGTGAAGGAACTGAACCAGGACCTCCAGATTTTAAATCCAGCAATCTAAACCACTCGGCTACCCTGCCTCCCTCGGTTAATATGATGTTTATTATATGGCAAACAAGGCATTATTTTTGTTTGCGAACGGCTATGAGCTGAACTTAAATCTTCCACTAACATTTTTAGAAATAGTCAAAATTTTAGTATTTTATTTTCAATTGCAACATTTTCACTAGACACTAGTCCAGATGGGAAAATTTAGACCGCAGTCAATATCGATTGCAGCCAATCAAATTCGTGAATTCGGTAGTTCCCAGTCCTTGTGGGACACAGCCATGTTATTGTGGTTTACAATTAACACGAAAAACCGGTTCGTTAACGGTTGTGCAAAGGGAACGCATCGTAAGTTCTGTTCGGATTGGCCATTTACTCAAAAACACTTATTTACCGAAAGAGACTAGGACGAGTTCGACCTGATCATATTTCCAAGATGGCGGTGAATAACTACAATTGGTAAGCACATTTCTTCTCGGTTATGACTAGAATAGACCCTTTGCATAAATGACGCCTAAATTTAAATAACAATACTTGGTACATCCTTAGCCTCACATTCATGTTTCAAGATAAAGGAATTTTCACTTGAATGTGAGGCTAAGGATGTATCACTATTGTTATTCAAATTTGGCGCCATTTATGCAAAGGGTCTATGGATACTCCAAAATATGGTGAGACACTTAAATTTGTGTATATAAAGTACCAACCGATCTTAGTAAAGTCTTACCAAAGGTTTACCAAGTTTAATCATGGCTTAACTGACCAATCGTTTTCAACTGACCAGACTTATAACAACATCGACTGACAAACACTATTCACTTGACTCTGAAGATGACTTCCGCTCAGGTTGTCGAAACGTCAGTCACCAACAACAGTTCTTTTCAGAACTACACTCACCCGACGATCACACAATACGAACTATATGCAGTCTAAGTTGCTACAGCTGTACTGTACATGTACAGTGCAGCTGTAGCAACTTAGACTGCATATAGTTCGTATTGTGTGATCGTCCGGTGAGTGTAGTTCTGAAAAGAACTGTTGTTGGTGACTGACGTTTCGACAACCTGAGCGGAAGTCATCTTCAGAGTCAAGTGAATAGTGTTTGTCAGTCGATGTTGTTATAAGTCTGGTCAGTTGAAAACGATTGGTCAGTTAAGCCATGATTAAACTTGGTAAACCTTTGGTAAGACTTTACTAAGATCGGTTGGTACTTTACATACACAAATTTAAGTGTCTCACCATATTTTGGAGTATCCATAGACCCTTTGCATAAATGGCGCCAAATTTGAATAACAATAGTGATACATCCTTAGCCTCACATTCAAGTGAAAATTCCTTTATCTTGAAACATGAATGTGAGGCTAAGGATGTACCAAGTATTGTTATTTAAATTTAGGCGTCATTTATGCAAAGGGTCTATTCTAGTCATAACCGAGAAGAAATGTGCTTACCAATTGTAGTTATTCACCGCCATCTTGGAAATATGATCAGGTCGAACTCGTCCTAGTCTCTTTCGGTAAATAAGTGTTTTTGAGTAAATGGCCAATCCGAACAGAACTTACGATGCGTTCCCTTTGCACAACCGTTAACGAACCGGTTTTTCGTGTTAATTGTAAACCACAATAACATGGCTGTGTCCCACAAGGACTGGGAACTACCGAATTCACGAATTTGATTGGCTGCAATCGATATTGACTGCGGTCTAAATTTTCCCATCTGGACTAGTGTCTAGTGAAAATGTTGCAATTGAAAATAAAATACTAAAATTTTGACTATTTCTAAAAATGTTAGTGGAAGATTTAAGTTCAGCTCATAGCCGTTCGCAAACAAAAATAATGCCTTGTTTGCCATATAATAAACATCATATTAACCGAGGGAGGCAGGGTAGCCGAGTGGTTTAGATTGCTGGATTTAAAATCTGGAGGTCCTGGTTCAGTTCCTTCACCCTACTGCCATCTGGAATCCTTCTTGGTAGTCCGAGTTCAACTCCTCGACTACGTTGTGTAAATAGCCAACTGGTCGGCCTTCAACCAGTTGGATTCTTAATAGTTTATCTTCTATTTACAATACTTGGTTATCCTTTACAGTGTCCACAATTAGCACTATGCATGTTGTTTCGCTTTCAAGCTTAGCTTGAGGGAAATTTCTTTCGTTGTGTTCGTGCACGCGCTCATTTGCGCGCGCTAATGACGCGAAAATCGTGCGTAGTGCGCATTGCAGTACTAAGGAATCACCTTAATATTAAAGAGCTAAAACTATCAGCAAAATTAAGTCCAAAAACACTGTAGCAGAAACAGTTTTTTTATTCCAACAGTAACGTGCTTAGAACTGAACTTCTCGTATTTGATTTGTCATCTTGGCACTGATAGTTCAGACATAAAGACATACCTCGAAACAAGTTTCAAGTCTGAACCAGTCCAAAAATTTTTGCCTTGAATCAGAAATAAATTTAAAACATAAAGGTAAACGATATCTTCAAGCCACAAAATACAAGATATTAAGCCTACCAGGGCAAAATATTATTCTTATTTGAGCCCCGATGAACGTGAAAAAATATCCTTTCTAAATTCGTATCACCTATAACTAAACTTTCTCTAGAATCTCTAACTTTATAACAAATTTCATAAACTCTCTTTACAAATCTTAAAATTTACTTGCAACTCTTAACAAATGCACGGAAATCTGGAAAACGTACAACTTAAATTTCTGACCTCCCGATTCTTGCCTTTAGATGACGAAATAGGATATCTTAAATGCTGTACTTAATGATACCTTACGCGAAGCAAACTCGCTGACCAAAGAGTGGAAACCGCAGACTCACAATTCAATTTGCAGCAAATGGTGCTTCAGGGACAAGGTTTATAAAAAGGAGGAAATGGCAAAGTAAAAAAAAAACCTTAACATTAATTCTGAATGCTCTGTGCAATCCATCTTATTCTTTAGATTCTATCGATGATTATCACTCCTTTCTTCGAAAAATCCCACCGAACATAAATATCCTTAGGTTATGTGTGAAAATAATGAAATTGAAGCTTTAATCATATTGGCTGGATTATTAGTTATCGATGATTTAAACTTGATTCTAATACTTCGTGCTAACAAGGGCATAATTAAAAAAGCAAATAGCACGATTTTCTGTTTACCGTTCTTTTTCAATGTCAAGGAAATTTCCAGTCGTTGGTTTCATAAAATTATTGCTAAACATTCTTCTCTGTCCCAGCGCTTTCATTCAACACTGCGATGCAGCCTCGCGTGTTCTGTCTGGTGAAAATAAAAAACACGCGATTACCCACAAGCTTTAACTACAGACTAAAGGACTGGGGAGGAACTGAGTCCTTTAGAGGCCGAGGTTACCAAGCTGCCGGCCGCTGCAGCAGAGGAAGAGCCTGGGACGGCCTGTGCTGTTGAAGTCGCTATGCACTGTTGAAGTCGGTATGCTAAGGCATTTGTGCTTTTAGGTAAACTGGTTGCGGTCGATGTCGTCGTAGGTGACGCAACTTGTGGGTTCGCCGGTGGGATTGACGTATTCACGGGAGGATTTACGGCCGCTTTCTGAATTGAAATCGTGCCTGGTGCAGAAACGGCTGGGCTGGCAGACTGATTTGCAGCTGGCAAGCAACTACTTCCGTAGAAGCCACTAGCGGTTTTCGCGACTGTTGTTGACGAGCTTGAAGTATTACTACCTCCTTGGAGATTTCCCACTACTTTCGAGCGGAAGTATTGGGATTTGGTTTTGACACGGGCTTTGTGACAGGCTGTTTTGAGACTGAAGCAGTAGAAACAGTGGCTTGGGTTCCACTTGTGGTTGTTTTTGAAGCACTACCCTGTGACGGTTTACCGCTGGACGTGTTGTTTGCAGATGCTTTGGTTTGCATAGCAAGCAGTTGATTGTAAGAGAGCGTTCCTGACATCAGCGAGGCACTGTTCCTCAGTTGCCTAGGATTAGAAAACAAATTGAGCCCGTATGCCTATAAAAAGAATCACTAACATGTATTTATTGCTATTTAATAAAGTAAAACAGAAGTTTTCAACGGGAAGTAGTAAGTTCCCATGGCAATCTTCAACGAAGAATTATAACCGGGAATACTATAACCTCCCATGGATGGAAAAAGTTCCCCCCCCCCCTCCTCCAAGCCGGGTTCCCGGTACCAATTCATACCTGTACCTCCGAGTATAGAGAAGAACCCTGAGAATAAGCATCTTGCCCAATGTCACAACGAACACCTTAAGTCTACTGAATGAGCTAAGTACTGTAGAAGTGCAATCTGATATATTTTTACATCATACATCCTAAAATAAACCTTGCGAAATTTTTACGCTTTTAAGAAGCTCCATAGCTCTTAGTTTCCTTCATGCCGGGCTTCATGGAGCCAACCTCGTTCCCAGGGCCTTTCCCCTGGCCTGGGAAAAGGCCCTGGGAACGAGGTTGTCCCGGAGCGAACTGCAGTTGAGGCATTACTTGGCATACGTAACGCCTTGATAAAATTGGTGTTATTTTATCGTTGGTGTTCCTGTAAGAACTTGAAGGTGTAGTAAAACTATCATTTTTACCGATGTCGTTTCAGTCTAATTCGTGTTTTGTGGGCACACAAAAAGCGAGCTTCCACCTCCAATTTAATCTCCACAGGTCACTCACTGAAGGCTTCCTAAGCTACGTGTACAACAAATTTCTCACAGACAAAAGCGTCCCACAATGACGGTCGTCCTCAAGGCAATCTTTTTCTCGGGCGGATTTTAAGTATAACTTTGATTTGAAGTTAATCGCGTGCATCCCAAAACAAGAATTTCATGTGCAACTTGATGTACAGTTTTGTATGAATAGAGCTATCTCGGTAAATAGACCGTTTGCGTAAATGGCGCCTGAATTTAAATAGCAGTACTTTATACATCTTTAGCCCCGTATTGATGTTTCCAGATAAAGGATTTTAACATGAATGTGAGGCTAAGGACGCACAAGTATTGTTATTCAAATTTAGGCGCCATTTCTGCAAAGGGTCCAGTTGCAGTAGAAAGCATTTTATCATGATCTTTAACACCTACTTGATGACTGCACTCTTGCGTTTCAGCGGTCCTGTAGTTAGGTCATGGAAGGCCCAGCTCCACGCGGTCATCTCTTGCTTTCCAAACAATCCCTACCAAAGAAAAATCCTTTATCAGCCACAACGGCAAAATTAAACGATATCATAAAGGAGAACCCCGTTCATTTGACTACAATGAGTCACCAAGAGAGAATGTGACTGACGGAAATCATGTGTAAGCACACAGAGGCTATAATAACTAAGGGAAAGGCAATAGCGGATATAGACCTCGAGCTAAGGGGAGGGGGGGGGTCCCCTAAATCCGCCACTTTTTAATGTAGGATTTGCTGAGCTTTATCCAGACATTGCCTTTTGGTACAGGGAACGAAACTAACTTTTATTTCCAGGAAAAATTAATAACAAAATAATGAACTGACGTAATACATATCAGGGGCTTTAAGTTTTAGTGTTTGAATCACTATTGAAAGGCCGATGGCAAGAAAAGCCTTCCATTGCGAACTGGGAAAAAACTTCCAAAGACAAAGTGAGTTAGCCTGGTTCTGAGAATATTGACTGTTGTTTCACCCCGAAAAAAAGGACAACTTGCAACATCGATAAAATGAACAAACACGGCGTCCAAAAACAACAAAAAATAATAATAAATGTATCGCGAACGACATTATTATGCACTTGTTAGCTGTATCTTGTATACTCAAAACAAAATATGTCGACTGCAATGTCAATTTTTTTTTCGTAAATACCTTGATGTCCCGTAGCCAGCGCTCAAGATCAACGCGTTGTTTCACTTGAACAGTCTTGTCACAAAACAGCTATAAAAGCACATATAAAATTAAAGACTAAGTTGACACTGCAATAAAACCACCTTGTACCAATTCTTTGGAAGGAACAAAATATTACAAGGTAGTTAAAATCGCAAATTTTCTATTTAGCAAACTCATTTCCATGATCCATCAAAGTGAGGCGGGAGTGGCGACACAAATCCTTGCATATACATGTAATTCATGGTAGGCCACCTATATAATCTCCCTACAGTATGCTTTTATGTACTGCCGTTTGCTTGCGGTTAGCATTTACATACTGTGTTTGCTTTCGGGTAGCATTTAATTACTGCTGTTTGCTTGCAGTTAGCACTAAGAGATAAGGGGAAGGCGACTATATGCGTCCTACCATGAAGGTTTTACCAAACTCCTGACTACTTCCAAGGAATATTCATGTACAGTAATTGTATAGCCACAATGTTTTATCTCATATCTTATCCTTTCAAAAGTTTACCTTGGACGCGTTCTGCATTGCTCCTGACAGGATGTCAATTAAAGTCTGTGTTTTGATGGCAGCAATGGCTCTGACACAGGACATTACAGATTCGTGCATCTAAAAGAACACAAAACTTATTAGCACAACTGATAAGAACAGATTTACAAGAAGGGACGTGGGACAAGAGGGTAAGGTCTCACCGTTTCGGGAAAATAGAGACTGGTTATACCTGAACAATATTTGTCTCCATGACTGAGTTTCTGATGGAGCTACAAATAAATCAGTTCTGAATATGGAAAGGTCATGGTACGATTAACTCTGCCAATGAATATAATAAGCCTGATGTATTGAATACTTCTTGTACAACACGAGTTCAAAACTCAAAAGTCTACAAAGAATAAGCTCATTAAACGTTTTTGTCAAACAGTTATTTTGCAGTTTTTGAAAGACAGTATCTCACTGAAGGAGCAAAAAATTCACCATGTATTAAGTTTCACTAGCTCTTTAGCTGCCTGGAGTCAATTCACAGCTAACATGTTTCCTTCTGTGCACAAAGCCGTATGCAAATAAGCAAAAATGTTAACAATAACGTCAGCATGAACCCCCCCCCCCCCCCCTCTCCTCCTATACCGGTATTTCACGCCCGTCCCACAGGGTATTAAGTAACATATCAAACACGCGAGACAGTGTCTCATCAGGATATCTAAACACCGAGAAGAGAGTTGAAAATACGACGCGCAGCGGAGTATTTTTGACAAAATTCGAGGTGTTTGGATATAGCCGATGAAATACTGTCTCGAGTGTTTAATAAAAAGCAAGAGCTAAGGAGTAATCGGAGAACTAAAATCGTCAAAATCTACGCTAATTAAGACCGGTTGTGATTTTCTTTCCTTTAACTTGATGAATTAATGATTTTGAGAATATTAGGTATTACTAACACCTGGATCAATGGACAATGCTTTCCAAGAGTTTATATTCGCTCACTGGCTATCTATCATATCATATCCAACAAATACTCACAGTGGAATAACAGTTTATTATACAAAAAACGTACATAATTGTAGCTGTACCGCCAGAGTGCAAAGGCTGTGTCACACAGAATTTTAGCCAGCCAACCAGAACAGACATCTACAAATTGACAAGCTTCTTCTTTAGTTAGTTTAGACATGACGGCCTTCATCTGCAGGGAAAAAAAACAGAAATTAACTCAGAAGGAGGAATCATTAAGCACCGTACATTTACTTTGCAAACCTTCCTTGACGCACTCAAGGTATTTCCAATCAGAGATTAACACAAGAACTGTGGAGTGCTACGACATTTTTTGGCTACACAGCTTGCCGTGACAACAGCGAAGATGACAGATAATGGCCAGGACGGAAATGGCTTGGGATTTTTAGTCTGAACATTCTGAAACAGCTCCTCCGCAAAGGACTCGGAAATTGAAAATGGGTTAAGACATCCAATGTCTTAGAGTGGAACTATGGATACCGATATCTCTGTCTTTTTCTCTGAGTACACTGTAGCTAACCCATCTCATCTGTAAAATCAATGGCTGTTTACCATTTACCCAAAAATTCCGGAATTTCTATCAGAATGTAAATGGTAAGACAATTTGTGGCTCGACCAACCGGCTAGAAGTAATCGGAACGTCTTAAACGGGTAGTCCAAAACTTCCAACCAAAATTCCGACTCGAATATGTGCTTACCATTTGCAATTTTACACCACCATCTTGCAATTATGATCAGTTTGAACTCGTGCTAGTATCTTTCGGTAGATTGAGGGTTTTTTGAGTAAATGGTAAATGGCCAATCCGAACCATTTGCAACAAAAACCGGTTTCTCCGTGCAAATGGTAAACGACCAATGAATACCTTTTCGCAGACACTAGGATGAGAGCCTGTGAAACCAACTGCGGTAAGGGTGGCCTTCACTTCCTTAAACATGCCGCATTTAGCGAACACTTCAATACAACAGCCCGTATGAGACCTGTTAAATACAAAGATAACACTTCAAAACCTCTGTTAGTGAGTGAAAACACTCTTGCGGAAGTACAACAAATGGTAGACAGCTAAACGAAAACAGACGAGATACTTAAATTTCTCTTTTTGGTAGTGTAGTTGGGGCTCAGCAGGGTTCGTGTCAGTTTGTTTTTTCCTCTGTAAGTCTATCGGTCTGCTAGTCTGCCTGATAGTAGGTCTGTCGCTCTGTTCGTGTCTGTCTGTCGGTCTATAAGTCTGCGAGACTGCCAGTCTGCCCGTCAGTCGGTCTGTTGGTCTGCCAGTCTATCTGTCAGTCTGACTGTAAGTCTATCAGTCTATCAGTGTCCAAGTCTGTCTGTCTATCAGTTTGTCTGTCTGTCTGTCTCTCTGTCTGTCTATCAGTTTGTCTGTCTATCAGTTTGTCAATGTGTTCGTCTGTCTGTCTGTCTGTCTATCAGTTTGTCAGTGTGTTCGTCTATCGGTTCATATACCTCTTTCTCTGCTTCCTTCATTGCTATAATAAGTGAGCGTACTTACGTTCGATGCTTCTTTAGGAAGTCTATCATTGATGATTTCAATGATGGCCACTTGTCCCTAAAAGCAAGTCATCATATCAAATCAATCACTGCTGAACTTTACGTATGATCTTTACGCCAACGACTCACTTGAAAAGAGTGACTCTGAAGAGCAGAGAGTATCTGCGAAAACCCTTATGGGATTATCGAGGACTACTGGAGAGTTTTGGTAGCATACAACACCCAAGTCAGTGAGTGTCTAACATGTACAAGAGTGCAGACAGAAAATGTGTTGTGAACACAAAGCAAAGAATCCTTACGTCAAATTGTAAACCTTCTTGACATCTTTAAAATTAGCATAACTTGGATCATTCTTGAAGCACAAACTCATCAATTCCCCCTCAAAATCCTTCAGGCCATGTTTGGAGACTTCCTTGCCAAACTACGCAAAAGACAAAATTGAAATAAACACTGCATACTTCAGACCGGATTAACAAGAATCAAAAATTGAAAATGGTTGGCTAAAACTTGGCTTTACCGAGCTCAACGCAAAGGTAACATGTACAAGTTAGCCAAGGAGCATTGTGAATAAATTGTAGCCCCTTGATCGGTAGCCCGTGTACAGTCATTTGCTCTTTTCTTTGATTTACACAGAAAAAAATGACGTCTGCAAAGCGTCGCGACTAATCGTGCTCCAATATCCAACTGTTACTCCAGAAGTTGAGGACTGCACTCTAACTAGTATAGCCTGCGTAACAGCCGTTTCCTTTCTTTTACCAAACGCTCGCAAACGGGAGGAAAACTGCGAGAGAGTGTGAAAAAATAAGCAGTAAGGGGAGGGGGTGAGGCGACCCCCTTCCCACTTCTCCCCAACTTTTTTGCTCACCCCAGGCGTGCTCCTTCGCTCGCACACTTTTCGCTCGCTTGTTCAATCTCCGCACCGCCCGGAGCGGGAAAGAAATCGGCTGCTACGCAAGCTATAACTAGTATTGCTTGGAAATGAGTAAAATGTCGACTCTCACTTGCTATCAACATGAGATGCTTGATATAATTTATGCATCAAGAGTGATTCTACACACTTTCGGCGGGTTTGTCCTTAAGAATGACTAAAAATGTTCGATTCTGTGTTGTGTTTTACGCGCATTGGAGGCAAAAGGACAGACATCTATTTGAAATTCGGGGAAGAATTTAGAGTGTTCACCAATCTTGCGAGACAAGTAAGATAAGTAATGGAAATGATAGATTTCTGCACGCAAGCTTAGCTACATGTACTGGATGGGATGCTAGCCCATCACAGATGTTACTTTGTACCTTGACACATGTACTTCTTGATCAAGTTACCCTGATAATCTATAACTGGAAAGCTTTTATAATACTGGGTGGAGGTTCTGGGAGAGTAGTGCTTTACTCAAGAACACCACAATCTGAAACTACAGCTATCAACACAAAACCCTAGCCATTACGCTTACTTACATTATAGCATTATTTTGTTTTATTTTGGTCAAAGGCTTTCACAGCCCAAATTTTTGTCTCGTACTGTATCTTACTTGACGAACATAAAACTGCCTTGTAAAAATTAAATTTGAAACTGACTCAACATTTTACAGGGCATAAAGTTTAATTAATGTACGTGTAGACCTTGTCTGCAACGTTTATCACATGTACAACCAAAATTTGTCAAGATACAATGCATTGGACTGACTCACAATATAGCTAAGCTTACAGTGTAATATTGACTGGGGAGGGGTGTGTCACATTGAGGTGTAACACACCGTTACTTACATCTTTCTTTATCTTCTTGAGCACTGTACTCAGCCTATCCTTGCCACTCCAGTTGCCAGCCTTGTTCAACAGAGCATCAGCAGCACCAACGAGGTTCTTCACCAGCAACACTGCATCCTTGCGTAAAGACAAGCTGTCTTCACCTTGAATTTAAATCCCAATTGCAGCAAAAGTTAGACATGCAACAAATCACATGTACATGTAGTTAATGGGTTGAACCTGGATTAAAAGAGTACCAATGTGGCCAAGGCTGGCAAAACGTTATAAATTCTTCGCAACATTTACATGTACTTGAAATCTGTTGGGGGAACAGTGCATGTTTTTGCATCAACAGCAGGAAGTCAACTGGTTTTCTCAGGTGCGCGAAATTATTAGAATTGAACTCTGTAAGAAAAAAGTTCTGCTAGATGCTCAAGCCAGGTGGCCAAAATTGTTCTCACAGCTGGTCTATTTGTCCGGGGCCCCACCCTTAATGAAACCCCTGAGAAAATTACTGCAAAGAGTTTAATTTGACTTCATTCCCAGAATTTTGACAGCAGTTAGTCTGTAGTAATCTTTATTTAAACACAGTTAAAAATTTATCAGCGAAAAACTACTAACCAATATCATAGTCTATTTAACAATTAGACTACGAGCCCAAGTTTGCTACGAGCAGATAGTGAATGAGGTGCAGCCGAGTTGACTATCGCTCGTAGAAAACGAGGGCGAGTAGTCTAATTGTTTTAGTTTAAATTTACCGTAGTCTCATTGCATAAAAAGAACAAAAAGTCAAGTAACGCGTAGAAAAGAACTGTTTTATTATGCTACATCAGGTTCAAACGTGATGCGCGATGTGCACTGATGCGTAACTGTTGACTATCAGCAGATAGTCGACGGTAATATAACCAATCAAATTCAAGGATTCACAATAGACTATGGTAAATTTATACTAAAATGTATTATTGCCTAGGGTGAGGGATCAAAACTGGAAACACATACGTACATGTCTACTTAGCACTTACACATGTACGTGAACAATTCGTATGAACTGACACCAGTGAGGTTGTCAAAATGTCAGTCACAAGCAAGACCCCTATTCACAAATTCTGTCGTCAACTTTTTATTATCCACTGTACCTGACTTTCGCTGGCCTTCCTTGAGGATACAAAGTGCAATCTCATAGTTCTTCTCAATGCCATTAAGGTTATTCAGCTTACTTACCCAGCTGCAAGGGGAAAAAATGTGTAAAAAAACTGGTCATAACCATAACTGTAATCTTGACAGTTTAATAGGTGTTATGCCGTAAAAGAACATCTGTGATTAAGAGTGTGTCACCTCATATTTACTTTGTCAGTGAGAAAGATACCAGAAAAAGAGCCAAAAAATTATAAATAAGTTACATTACATACACTGTACACTGTACTGTCTAATTCATTCATTCTTTTTTTTGTTTGCTCATTAATATTGTTTGTTCACTCACTCCTTCATTTGACTGCTTATTAAATTTTGTCTACTTACAGTACTTGCACATTCATTCATTCATATTCATTCATTCATTTTTCTTTTTTCGCTAATTGTTTCGTTTTCATTCATTTAATTCCTCACTCAATCACTCATCCATTGAATATTTCATTTATTTATTAATCAATCAATTTCACAAAATCATATTTTCATTCATTCTCACAGAGGTGTACAGTATTATTAGAACTGCCTGTTGTTTTTTTGAGACTAGTGACTCAGTGGTACTGAAAAACAGCTTCATTAAGATTTTCAACAGGGGAAGGCAACTGGTTTTCACAGATGGTAAAAAAATATTGAGCTGAACTTTTTTGTAAGAAATACTATCCTCTAGATGGTCACACCAGGCTGGTAAAATCACCCTCACAGCTGGTACTTTACCCAGTGCCTGGCCCTTAATGAGACCAGGGTTTGAAAAAAATGTTGTCCGGTCGTCCCGGACAAGTACCGGTACATGTATATTTTCCTACCAGGCAAGCAACTTGTCAGTCTTACTTGCCCAACAGGCAAGGGTTCACGTAAGCAAATTTTGTGAGCTGCTTGTCCAAAGGGCAAGCTACATGTAGAAATCAAGCTTTTCCAGCCCTGGAAACTGCTGGTGCTGCAGCATCTTGGTAACAGGCACAATGTACACATTACTACACAGCAAGCAACAAACCTTGTGTAAACTTGAAATGGAATACATCTACTTCCAAGTGATTTCATGATGTTAACCAGCACAAAATTCAGAATCTGACTGTTGATTTTGGTGCTCATTACTGGGGAGAGTACCACTGACAAAGCTCCCCATAACAAACTCTGTGAATGAACATAATTATTGTAACATCAGTTAATTAGATACATGTGCGTGTAAATTTGAAAAACAAAGTGACATAAATGATGCACCACACTTAAGTTTACAAATTGCACAAACATGCAGGGATTTTTCCTCCAAGTCATCAGCTGGGCAATTATGCCAGATGACATACACTGTCCTTGCACTGGCAAAATTTTACTTTCCCATTTAACAGGGAAGAATTGAATTCTCAATCTGTAAATTCCTCCAGCTCAAAAAGGAAAGGAAATGATGAAGGGGATGCTTCACAGTCCAGTGGCAGCAGCGGAAAAAGAAATTTTGTCCGGAGCTGGACAAAAGATTTCCCTTGGTTGAAATACGATGGGGAGAAAATGTGATGCATACCTTGCTGTAGCAGGAAGTCCTACAGAGAGTGACTCCTCATCTGTGTTACATTGTAACTGATTCTACAAACTTCAAAATTGAATCACTTCGAAGCCACGAGAAATAAAAGGGCCTTAACCGAGCAGTTGCAGCCATGAAAGTTGAGGAGAACCCATGTTAAGCACCACTGCCACAGTGCTTACGACAAGGCTGAGAACTTTCCACTCAGAAAGTTAAACTTTTATTTCCATTTTATCTTCATAACATTTAGTAATGGAAGAAGATAATGCAAGAGAAAGTATAAGTCAGTGCTGATCACTGAGCGATCCACAGTGCTGATCACTTCGCAGAGTCCGATAACATTCAGTTTTTCATAATCATAATTGAAGGCCTTCGGGCAAAAAGGGCGTATATCGCTTTTTGGCCGATTTTCATTTTTTTCAGGATCGCGCTAATTTTTCACAGACCGACTTGTTTTGACATGAAACGCATCGTTCTGTAATTGCTTTGGTAGTTATTCGTTTCGTTCTCTAGAAATAACGTATGCAAAAAACTCAGTTTTGCGTGAAGCGGCATCTTTATGAGCAAATCTTTCGAAGGCATATTTCGACGCGACCCGAACTTAAACGCTTACTGTTGGCAGCTTCGACAGCAAGTTAAAATTTTTAAATTGATGTTTTGGTTTGTGAAAGAGCTAGAGAAACAGAAAAAAAAAAAAAAAAAAAAAGCGCCGGACCTTGTATCGAACCCGCGTCACAACAAAACAAATCCAGACCCGCTCTGTAGCGCGCCTTCATCGCTTGCACTAACGGAGCAGCACTAAGCAGCGATAACTGATTTACGTAATTATACGAATAATAAAACTAAGTGAAACAAAAGGTTTCTTTTGTTTCTCGTTGAACAAAAGGTCTCCAAAAGAAAACTGAGTTTTTTTGCATACGTTATTTCTGGAGAACGAAGCGCAAATTCACCAAGACAATTACGGACCGATGCATTTCATGTCAAAACAAGTCTGTCTGTGAAAAATTAGCTCGATCCTGAAAAAAATGAAAATCGGCCAAAAATTGATATACGCCCTTTTTGCACGAAGGCCTTCAATTATAACAAAGTATTATGTGTTTGATACGTTGATGTTCGAAACTAGGGTAACTGCTAACTTCAACTGAATATTTTAAATATGGCTAGTACAAAGAGCCCTTTAGCTAGTGAGAACTACCATTTTACTAGCCATAAGCCTACTCAGTCTGGTAACAAAAGTTAAGGTTGAGCCCTGAACTTGCAGTATACCTTTCTTTTTGAAGATCTCCCAACGTGTTTGTAATTGGGACGTAAGGGTAAACAGTTGTTTGTTGGCATAGAGATTGGCAACAAGGGTCTGCCAAATAATTCCACTAGCAAACACCTGTGAAATAGAGGAGAGAGACCGAGGACAAAAAAAATATATAAACACCTAATTAAGTGTCACAGTGCACATGTGAATAACAAATTAAAGTCATTTGAAGACTGAGAACGGCTCACTGGGAGTCATTGTTAAAGTTTGCTATGTGAACATGCATCTTAGAAGAACTCCTCTCCCTCCTCCTCCTGCCTGAACACACACACATGAGAAATCCAGGCACTTCCACTATTGACAGCCAGCTCCCAGATGGAGACCGCTCCCAATTGGCTAGCAAATCCTGAAAACTGAGCCATGAGTCCCCCACATCGAAAGAGGAGACAGACATCTGTCACACTGAATAAACAGTGCAAAGATATTTCTCTACAGCCAAAATTACTTACAATTAACAATACATGTAACCTTAAAGGGAACATCTGTTGGAGGTTTGATCTCACTTGTGGAAAGGAATTGTTGCTTTGCCTTTGTAACAAGTGTCTGTTGCCTCTTTTACTGCTACCTATGTGCAAAGGAAATTTTAAACAACTTTCAGTTCCTAGTTCCCCAGCATTAAGTTTGCCAGTACCTATTTACGTTAAAATAAAAAAAACTGCTGGCCAGGGATGTTCCATTCTTGATGTGGAGTGGTCTGTGGGTTCCGCAGGGAGGCCCAGAAATTAATTTTACAGGCTTCTTGTTTGAAGTCAGACCATTTTTGCTTGTGTTACTTTACATTTATGTTACTTCCCTTAGGTTTTTTGCTCACAATCAATCCCTCCCTAAGGTACATGCAAGTACATGTATAGGCCAGGGTAGCCTGCATGCTCTCGCTTCTAAGAATGTATCTCCACCAGTCTTACAGGCACTTCCCTGCACTCATCTATTGTTGATGAGTTTGAGCTCCTATGCACATCTCCTACTGTATACTGACCTTTTTCTTTTCATTTGGACAGTCATTAGACAGGGAAGTCATACAGAGTGTGTTTATGTACCCACTCCATTGCTTGTTCAAAGTGGAGATTAGAATTGACCTGTGTTCCAGTCAGTATAAATGCCAAGGCCTTTTTACAAGTCTCTTCAGGTATATCTGAAGGAGAAGAAGCTTTCCAGTCTCAGTAGAACTGTTGTCAGTTACAAAGATGGTGAGGAGCTCCTTAGCAGGTGGAATAATGCCATGTTTCCAAGAGTGCATTGTGAAAAAGGTAACATTACCTCTTGAATCTGAAAGAGATAGCACAGGTATCAACCATTAATGCTCCACTGAAAAACATTAGGCTCTAATGAATTTTTAAACCTATCATCCAAGTCAGCCAGGTTACAAGTCAAGCTAAATCTGCAAGTCTGTAAGATGGCAAGCCATATCTGATATTTGATTTCAAGTGGTTATATACAGTAACTACAGTTGACAGGTCTGAAAGTCTGCATGATCAAAAGTACAGTGTACAATGTACATGTACATGTACTGTGTATACAAGTGACTTAATATGTAAGTCTGCAAAGCTAATAGTTTACTACTTAGTCCAGTAACTTTTGCTGGTCAGTATGTAAGTCTAATTTTTTCAAAGTATCAGCTCTGTGCTGGTTTAATTTCAAAGTCTACAGGAATGCATGTGTCAGTCTGATGGGAATCTACAAGGCTGTAATTATCTTTAATAACTGCTTTTAGAAGGGTAAAAGTTACTTTGTAGCCAATAAATTTCCAAATGAGCTGTGGTCAAAAACTGCACCCCTAAACAATACGGCAGTAAGGAAAGAAAGTCCATTCTGATAGGATGATTAATTCTGTCCTTCACTTGCCTGACAGGCAAGTGAAGTTTCTTGCAAAACTTTTTGAGGAAATTCAAACAACAAAGTTGCAAATTTCCATGACTTTCATGCAGTTAAATGCAATTTAACTAAGTTAACTACAAAGAGAAGCTGGTATTTTGTCAAGCGGTCAGCGGTCTGCTGTGGGCAGGGCAGGCTCAGTGCCCCCCAGCGTTGTAGCGTGTTTCAGCGTGGCATATCGAAGCGGTTTTTGAGCTTGGAGGTATCCTGCCGGTTTTCTTTTGCTTTCGTGGTCCGTTTTTTCCTACCTCGCGTTTTTGTGGTTAAATTTCCTTGTCTTTGGGCCTTCGACGGAGCGGAGTTTGTCGTGTTTTTCTGTGTTGGTTTTATGCCGCGTACGACGAACAACAGTCTGGCGACAACCATGTTCGAAGGCGACAGCGAAGATGTTCCATCAACTGGGGCGGACATCGTATCCTCGGCAGGGTCATCTGTCTTACAGGCCGGACAAAACATCAGTACTAGCAGTGACGCATTGGCCCAGGCAATGTCAAAAGCGTTAACAGATAGTTTACCTGGCATTCTCGCCGCGTTACGCACTCACAACGCCGTCCCATCGCAGCCGGCTCCGCCGAACTCGAATCCCGCGATGATCTCCACGTCGTCGCTGGCTCCACTGACGCAAGCCTCCCTCAGTCAGGCCACGACAACAGGTAACTTTATTGTTCCTTCGTTCGTTTCCACCTTTTCCACACTTTCGACGCCTGCTTATGGTTTTTCCTCCCTTCCTCTTCCATCGAGTTCGGGTTCACCGACTGTCGGGGGTGGGGTCGTGTCAGCCTTTCCCGCCATCTCAGTTTCATCTGCTGCGGTCGGAAAAGATTTTGTAATCGGCCCTGGATACTCCCCCATTCCACACAAGTTGGTAACCAAAATCACAACTGGTCTTTTTGTCGAACTAGCGGATCTTCTCCCCGACAACCTCAAAGTGAACGAGTCTGAAACGCAAACGTTCTTGGAGGGAAAACTCGTGGTCGCCCCGGCTCGCAAGAGAATCGTCGAAATCCAGGACATTCTCACTTGGGTGGAGGCGTTTACAATCTATTCCATCGTCTTGTGTGCTTCTCAGCCGGCCAGGTGGGCTGATTTATCGCACTACAAGCTGCTCATCATCCAGACAGCCAAAAAATTCTCTGGAAAAGCGTGGCAACTTTACGACACCGCCTTTCGTAAGAATGCAGCTGCTTCAGGTTTGAAGGATTGGTCTAAAATGAACCCCGATCTCTACAATTTTCACACCCTCGTTCAGACCCCTTCTTCTTCAGGCACTTCTCACCCCAAGGCCTCTGCTTCCCATTCTGGCCTGGATCATACCCCAACTTCCTCGCAGTTCTGCCACTCGTGGAATGAGGGTCATTGCCGATGGCCCTTTGGCCGCTGTCGGTTCCGCCATGCCTGTCAAGATTGCCAAGGGGATCATCGCAGCGTATCCTGCCCCTTTCGGACATCCAGGGCCACTCGG